>JAWMRA010000146.1:11564282-11686694 GCA_035584735.1 Pseudotriccus pelzelni | reverse complement strand
ACAGGGCTAACGAGCTCCACCTGCCCGGGGAGTATCCCTGGCTGGGATCGAACCCTTGGCCTCGGCGGTGAAGGTGCTGCAATCTAACCACTAGGCCACCAGGGGCTCCCATATATATATATATATATGTATATATTAAAGCGCATTTAGAAACCATTACTGTGTTACAGAGCCCTCCTTGTTGGCACTGAGCAGTTTCTAAGGGAGGTGGGTAAGTCTGTCATGGAGATGTCTTGCAGACCAACTTGAGAGGATTACCAGCCCCTAACCTAGCATACTGGGCATGACTGTGTTGTATGCCAGGGAGGAAAAATATAGCCAAGAAACATGGGAGAAGCCTATTTTCTTTTTTGTCTTAGGAATCTGTCTTAAACTTCAGCAGTCATTTTCTTCTTCTTTAGTCTTGTGTTGCTAGACTGTATGGTGTGAAAGGAACTCGTGTGTTTTAGGATTTGCCAATATTGAGTAGCTAAACCTCTCCACAGATGCCAAGAGCAATGGAGATGTGTGTTAGTCTTTCAGGGTGTGTATAGAAGGTATATATGTAATTGGGTAATGCACAGAATTTCCCTTGACAACAACAAAAATCAACTATGAAAATAAATAAATTCCTTTGCCAAGGTGAAGTTTCCCCCCATCAAGTCCTAAACTGAGAGTTACTCCTACTGAGAAAACTGTGTTCAGTATAGGAATTGTGTTACTACACCAGATAGTGACAGGGACCAGAGCGTGTCAACAAGATTATTTGTTCTCCTTGGTGGAAGCACATGAGATAATGCCTTCCCAGGTCTTGTCACGAGGGTGAAAACCTTCATCTGAGTTTTGTGGGCTCAGCCTTATTGCTGCAGAACTGTGGGTAAGTTACTTGTCTGTAGTGGGACCTGCAATCTCTCTACCCCTTAAAATAGAGGTGACAGTGGTATGGAACAAAACTCATGTGTGTGCACTGACAGGTAATAATGTGGTTTGAACCCTACTGGTAAAACAAACTATTATAGTGAATTTTAAAGGTTACCAACAGAACGTGTTTAATACACACTATTGCCTGAATTCTCCTGATATTGTATTTTCCATAGCAACTGGTCATTAAATTCTGCAGATGTTTGTCTTTGCATAAAAAATCAGAAATTTCGTCACCCAGTATTTTGCCTGAATGTGCATATTCTGCACATGCCTAGAGAGTGCCCTCTAATTAGGGAAGAAAGTGTTAAATTGATTATGATCATTAAAGGTGAAAATGGCTTCTTCTCTCAGTTGCAGAAAAGACTAACTTCTTTTGGAAAATTTTATTAAAGTTCTGCACAATTTCTTATGTGATTCACTTAATTATACAACACAATAAGGTAATTACATGTCATAATGATGTGATTATGGGTATTTGCTCAAAATGTACAATTAAATGCAATTATACTCTAAGAAAATGTAAAGAACTTAAGGGCTAAGGCACTGAAACATTTACTCTAGCTTGCCAAACAAGGAGCACAGAGATGTAGGCAGCTCTGATTCAAGGTACTCCTCAATGATGTGAATTAACATGAAAATACATCGAGGGAAATAAACCAAGTAAAGAACAAAAACATCTCTCATTTACAAAGATATTCTAGAGGCCTTGATTTGATTGTTTCATTATCTATGTGTGAAATTTTAAGTACAGTTTGAACAAGTCTCACCTTGCCCATGAAGAAGAAAATATCACACTGTACTCACAGTGTTGGGGGCATCACGCAGAACTGAGCTTGCAGAAATCAGGTGACAGTTTTAAACAACTCTAACAGGCCCAAGGCTAGATGAACCTCATTTTCCACAGTTCTGTGCAATCCCAAGGCACAGAACTGCATTCTGTTCTTTCCTGTGCGGAACACTGGGACTCTCCCGCAGGCACCTGCCTTCAGCTACTGGACATTTGAGAAAAACATCCAATATTAAGCAGTTTGCACTAAAAATCCTAGAAATGGCTACTCAGTAGCTGTGCCAATAAATCATACAGGGGAAACTTGTTTTATTTTCTCATGTAATCACAGCTCCCTAGTCCCATTAAGTTTTCTTATAGCATTTTTCTCCCTTTGTGACAGCAGCTCCCAGGACAGAGCTCTGGGATTAATAGAATAGAATTCACATTGTTCTGCATCAACATGCATCTCTCCTAACCACTCTCTTTTTGCCAGTATGCTTTAACCCTGTGACAGAAGGACCAGATATACCTGCTGGATGGCAGCTAATCCTGCTTTTCCTGCAAAAGTGTCATTTGTGCAGCAAAATGTAGGGATATTTAGTGCTTTTAAACACAGCATCTGCCCCTGATAACAGCACAAGTTGAGGAAGAGTTTGTTGTGTGGTTTTATTTGTTGCACTTCAGTTGTAACTTTGCTTTAATTGAGAATTCTATATATAATTAAGCCCACATTTTGTGTCTTTTTCTTTCAAGCTGATAGGTTTTATATTGTTCTTCCACTTTGCCTAATCTAAACACGTCTCTTATCCTCAGGAAATTATTCTCTCTTTGTTATCTTCTCTCTGTCATGATCTTTGCCCCTCCCTGTGCTCCACTATTATTTTAGGAGGGAATTACATCAATATGTTGCTTTCTCCATTTTCTCCCTAGGGACATACCTCTTTTCTTTTGGGTAAGAACTGATTTTTTTCTAGGATGGTTCTGTTTCCAGACAATAGGCCTGGAGCAGGCGGGATACCAGTCCCTAGAACAGAAAATTCTGTCTCATTAATCCTAACCAACACACTGTGTTAAAATCACTTACTGTATTTAGTTAGAATTCTGCACATTATCAAACAAATCATACAACCTGCACATAATCCCACTGTTATCAGTACATTAATCTGTTTATTATTATGAAATAAATAGTATAAAAATTATTCTCTCAAAGAAAAAAATGTGTTCATTTAGTTATTTTCTAGATTTGTTTTGACTGTGTTCGTCCGGTACTAGTGGCTGTGCAGTTAAATAAGGTATTTCACAATTACATCCTCATTTTCTGCTTTCTAAAGAACTGAAACTGCTTTTTAAATCAACAGGAGGCTAGACTGAAGAAAGAACAAAGGACTGAACCCCACATCTGGAAAATTTTCTGCTATCTTGCCGTCACAAATAGGAAGCTCAGCTACATATTCTTCTTTTGGTTCCCATGGTGAACACATCAATGGCTGTATCAAGCAGATCGTCAACACTTTTGAGCTGATGGATGTTCAAAACTTCAGCAGTTCAAAGCCTACCCAAACTTGCTAGATATGTCACAGCAGAAAACCTGCACACAAAGTAACAGGCATTAAAGAGGTTTTTCAAGCCAATTTTTATTGGTTTGCCACAAGAAGAGTCTTAGAAATACACTAGAACATGCCAGCCATGTTCTGGTAACAGGTATATTTTGTTAATTTATTAATACATACATTTTTAATATTGTGGAGTCCCAAAAAGATGAATTTCAACTGTTGTAACTGCAACTGAATTAAGGAGGAGCTTGAGAACATGACTGACACTTAATAAAATAGTAGATGAATGAGGTGGATGATTATATACTTAAAATGCCAAAAAAAATTCTGAAGATGATGTCCTGGTATTGCATTAAAATGAAAGTGCTGGAAAATGTCTGAATATAGCATTTAATACAAATTTAGTTTGCACAAACTGAGCATGTTAATGACTCAGACTTGTGTGTGTGTTTAGTGCATGGCTAAAGGAATAATCTCTGTCATAACACAGGAAAATGCATGATTTGACCCAGAAGAAACTAGACGCATGTTTATAAAAGAGTAAAATCCTAGCTGTTGAAACAATTTGGGGCTCTCTGATGAAGAATTTCATGCATTTACTGAAGCTCAGTGTAATTTTTAGTATACCTCTGGTGCTTTCCAGAATAAAGAAGTTGCATGGAAATGCTCTGCAAAGTTGTGGGGTTGGGATGAGCATGGCCATGGAGTGGGAGGTGGGCTTTGGGATGGCCAGGTATGGCCAGTTATCACCAGTCCCTGGGGTGCTGGTGTTTTAGTGGGACAAAGGTGCCCCCGGGAAGGTGCAGACCCTCATGGAAGCACCTTATGACATGTAGGTAAAATATATTTTGCCTTGAGAGGGAATAGGGCATTTCTAGTTCCCGAGATCAGGGGGACTTCTTTTACCTTTTTGCCTTATGGTTTTGTAAGTATTTTACCCCCTGTCATGTACTCTCAGAGCAACTGTTTTTCCCTATTTTCCAGCTCCTTTAGTTTCTTCACACAGACTGACCAACAGTGATTTTATTGTTATAAGCGGACAAAATAAGCTGTTTAGAACATTGTCAGGATGCTCTTGCCTTGCTCTTCCAGGATAAGTCACAGGCTGGGCATGTTTCCAGCAATAGAGGGAAAGAGGAGCTATTCATAGCAGAGCACATCTCCATTTCAGAAGGACTGGAAGATGAAACAATTCCTGATTTCCTTTCCTTTTCAGCGTTTTTCAAAGAGCTTGGGAGACTGTGATTTCCTGAACCTTTAAATTTGCTACAAAGAAATCTTGTCTACAGCATGTTTAAAGTTGTCTTTTCATCTCTCACAATTATTATTATTATTTTTTAAGATCTATTCTTTTTCTGCAGAGCTGAGAAACTAACTGAGCTCTGTGAGATATATCCCTGTCTCAGCAAACATTTCATGCTCTCCACCAGTTCTGCGTTCTAGGACAAAGAAGGAGAACCTTTTTTGTAAACATGGCCTGTGGTTTGTGAAGCTTTAGATTTTGGGTGTCCTACTTGAGCTATTTCATATTTTATTTTTACAGATGTTACAGCAGCCCCAGAACCCCCATTAGATACTCAGCATCTGTGAAAAGTCAGGAAACAAGAAACCATTGAGAATGTTGACCTTCTAACTCCCTAACATGTAGTGAAAAAAAGAACAAAAGTTTGAAAAATTCTTCTTAAAAAGGTTAGATTTATTGGTTCCAGTTGATCCTGCAATGATTTACATGAAGTAAATACTCATTCATCACTTTTTTGCATTATAGAAATAACAGCAGTGGAAATTGCAGTGAAATTTATGCTACTGTTGTCTGGCACTAATATTGAGAATTGCGTTTATTTCATCTTGTAAATGGCTGCATTCTGCACTTGTTTAGATGACACAGGTATAATACACAAGGAAAAAAGGACAGGATTGTTGCATTATTGTAGAACGCTGTACTTTTTTTTCTTTTGATTTCTGAGTGGCTGTAGTGTACTTTTAAATAATCTATGCACAGCTACTGTGAGTCAATCAAAAAAATGTTACGCTGTCCTGCTAAGTCCTTAGACAACAAGATTCAGGCTTGTTTAAATCTAAATCAAAGGTTAATCCATACTTGGTTATTTGAGAGAGCTAAAATGCAGTACTTCATTTTCTTTATGGATTAAACATGCTGAGCATAGTAACCAATATGTTGCTGAAATTTAGGTTTTAGTTTCCAGTAGCTCTGACAACAGAAGGACCAGTGCATGAGGTGCTGGATGATTTCTGCAGATTCTGGCTTGTGCCACAAACATTTAACGTGGCTCATTAGCACAAAGCTTGGCATTAACAATGGTGGGATAAACAATATGTTTACTGGGGAATATTAACAACTTTGTGTCAATTTGCAGTTCTATTTTTCAGTAACAGATCCAGGTTTGTGTTTGTGCTTGTCTATAGGTGGCAGCAGCTCCAACACTTTTATAGGCTGCAACTAAGACCAGAAAGTTGTGTAGGGAAAGTTTGACAGTTTCTGGATGCTCTGATGTCACTGCACACCCCTTGGAGAGGTGCACAGCAAAGAGGTGGGAAAGATGTGTGGCAATGGAATTACCTTTGAAATAACTGGAAGGCTTTTCCATCCTAAACCCAAAGGTAAAACTTATCTTTCGTGATTTTTGATTAACATCAGTTGGTAGGGACTTTTAAGTGCCTATTTATAACTTATGTTTACATCTGTGTTTGGAGCTAAATGGCAAACTTTTCAGTTTAATACTTTCAAGCGAGCTCTGCTCAAATCTTAGTTTTGATATCCATGCACATTTACGAAACGAACGGTCTCTATTGACTTAAATTCGGACTAAGAGCTAAGTAACCAAAAAGCAAAGATTAATGATCACCCACTGCCCTCAGCTGTATTATGGAGAGCCTGCTATAATGCAGCTCAGAGAAGCGACTGCTGCTGGGAGGCGACTGAGTATGTGCAACCGTAAAGCAGAACAGGAATGAGGCACAGTTTCTTTTTTTTTGTTTGAAGTTTGTCTGAAACATGTACAAGTATAGTGTTGGGAGATGAAAGAAACTTTGCGGGAGCGTGGCTGCTGTCGTCTTCATTGTCTAAAGAGCTGAATTTAAACATCTGGACTCCGCTGTGCTTTGCACTGAACAAATGGAAGCATTTTCAGGCTTAGCAGTTTTGTGCTCAGATGTCAGTGACCCAGTTCTGGTTTCTTCAGTCTTTTAAGCTTGCTCCTGCAAACCTCCTTCTCCACTCCCAGGGTGGTGGTTTCTTTGTTCTTGGTGAGCTTTGGGCTGATCCTGTGAGGGAATATTCCTGCTTCCCAGCTTTAGGTAGCCTACCTGGGTAGCTGCCACAGGGGCTTGCCCATGTAGCCAATGCAGAGAGACACTATGGTTACTTGCATGGCTAAATTTGTTCTTAAACTCCATAAAATATGTTAACTTGTTCCCTCCCCCACCTCCTAGCTTCTTCCTGAGCAGTATTGGGGTGCTTCATGCATTCCTGTGTGGATAGAACTCGTCATTCCAACCCAAGTTCCGTACCGCTTTCAATTAAAAACAGAATGTCGTGGTCACATGAAAATCTATCCAGGTGCTAGCAAACCCTTCCTCTTCCTACAGGCCTCCCAAAAAGCTGAGCCTCCCCACTTTGATCTCTCGGGCTTTCCAAACTGGTTTGTTTCTGTTTGTTTGTTACAATTGTACATCAGCTGTCAGCTATTTTCTCATCCGTCTGTTCAAAGGGGAAACCATCTTTCCTCCAGTGTGCAAGACACTGAGGAGCAGCTCACTGTTAGCATGGAAACAGTCAGAGGCCTCCTGGGAAAGCCAGAGCTTGCTGCCTTCCTGGCTGGCTGGGGATGCTTTGTTGCAAAATTTTATCTGTGATGCTTGTGTTCTCCAAGAGGGCAACATGAAAGATAGTTTGGTGCGTACCATGAACAGCGTGAGAGAAGGAGGCATCCTGTATACATTTATTTTAAAATTCTTTGCAGTTGCCTAAAGTTGCTAGGAAAGCAGATGGATAATGATAGCCCTGGGGACTTATTTCCTGATTTTTCAATGAGATATTTTTTGACTGAAAGAGTTTAATATAGCATAGAAAATGTCATTTAATTACGACTTGTTGTTAATACCCAATGAGACAGACCCTGGCTCTTAAATTAACCACCTAAACTAGGTGCCTAAAGCTGATGGTGTGAATATCCAATGGAAAAGACAGTTACAGGCAGTAGATGAATTTCATATAAAGAAAGGGCAGGGCAATGGGAAAGCTGGAGAGGGAACAGCACCTGCTCTGAGTGCTCCCCCACAGTCCAAGGGTGACTGATTGGTAGGAGAGGTGTCCAAGCCCCTTCCCCTGGGCACTGTCAGCAGCATGAGGAGCACTCTGCACCGTGCAGGTGGCGGTGAGAAGGATATGCCAGCCCCTCTGGCACAGTGGACAGGGTCTGGCAGCAAGCAGGGGCTTGCAGGAGCCCCGTGGACCCCTCCTGACCAAGCAGGAGCCCTGGAGCTGCGTGAGGGGGAGCATACCAGAGTGCCCCAGCCCTCTGCCTCCTGCCACAGATACAGAGCGTGGCACAGATGAGTTGGTTTGAACCTTCCCCTGCTAAACCCTCGTTCATCCATCTGGATGGTGGTGATGGGATACAAGGATATCACAGGAGCTGCTGTGCTGGACAGGCTGCCTTGGGAGCTGAAATGGTGTGTACGGGTCTGAACAAAACCACAAATGAGATATAAAAGGATTGGACTTCCTAGAAAATTTGCAACTTCATAATTAACTGTACTTTGTGGAATGTGAAGACCTGTAATGGCTGATGTTGCCAGGTGGGTTAGGAACACTCATTTGGTGTGACCACTGACAATTTTGCCAGTGGATTCTGCAAGTGGTTTTAATGTCACGCAGGCACGGCGAGCTGATAATTTTGCAAAACTGCTGCAATTTTTGCTGCTTGGAATAATTTCATTTAATAATTATATTTGGTTGCCAAGAAAACAGCTAAAAGAATATATGCTTTGGGCTTAAGAAAAAGTCTTTTTTAAGTAGGTGTGAGAGGTAAGAAGAGTGTTTTTGAATTTGGTCTCTTCTTCCTTACACTGCTGTGTTGAAATTGGAATAAAGCACTGAAGTCATGGTGATGCCCCATCCCTGGAAGAGTTCAAGGCCAGGTTGAATGGGGCACTGAGTAACCTGATCTACTGGAAGGTGTCTCTGCCCATGGCAGGGGAATTAGAACTATGTGATCATCAAGATCCCTTCCAACCCAAACCATTCTATGACTTCATGATATGGTGATGTAATCCTGTCATATTTAAATAGGATTTATGTTAAAGTAGGAGCTTAAATTGAGCAGGTAGATGTCTATCAATCTTTTGGACTGAGCTCTAAAATACCATTGGAAAAGAACATGACTTTCCCTTTTCCCTGCATACCTCTACAAAAACATGCAATGGACTCTTCCTTTTTAATACTCCAGTTGAGATCTAAATAAAAAGGAATAAGTGGGGGGCTGGCACACATAGGAATTGCAGGATGGGTGGTGCTCCCTCCTTTTTCTAGCCCAGAGCACTACTTCAGACTGACAAATCATTGCAATTTCAATGCCAGCCTCTTCTTCTGGCTTTTTCTCTGCCTTGTTCCCCATGATGATAGAAGTGTTGGGTTTCAGAGCTTGGACCTGTGCTCTGCTACAGGAGAGGAAGACAGATTCAGTGAGTATGTTTACAGCCTTTACCCCCATGCTTAGTGCCAGCAGGTCATATTCATTTCTGAGTATGAAGAATTGCCCTGGCTCCTTCTCCTTCAGGTCAGGGATGGTCTGGCATTCCAATCAATTCAACTTAGTTTTGCTCAGCTGTTTTCATTTATAGTTACTTTTCAATTGCTTATATTTAATAAGTTACAAAGAGTATAAACAATTTGAAGAGACTGACAAGTTTATTTGATTGTTTTTTTAAAAAAAGTTTTTTCTTTATTCTTTCTGGCTTAAGCTAGAAAAGTTTATGCCAGATTTCCCAGCCTTTAGAAATTACATAGGTTATTAACACCTTTTTCTCTCACGGACAATAGCAACTGTACCTCAGTGATGGAATAGGCCTTTTGCTCTGGAGCAGAATAGTTGCCAGTTGTGTTTCTGAAGGTATTAAAGCACAGCTGGGAACAGGACACAGCCTGGCTGTGGGTAAACAAGGGATCTTCCTGACTATGCATGAAAACCATCAATTCACTGGAATGGCAGCTTGCTTGCCACATAAAACACACTTGCTGATGGTCCTAGAAAATATTTCCCCAGGGCTTGTTAATGGGACGTCTACACGTGGTGACACAGTCCAATTTCCATTCATTTGCTTACCTGCTTGTGGAAACGCTAACTAGAAATGTCAGAGTTTTTCCTCCAGGGTTGTCACTCTCTCAGTCCTTCTCCAGGGGTTGCCTTTCTGACTCAGTGGTTAGGTCAATTAATGTTCATATCGCCACTAATTGCATTGCTCCAAGAGTTACAAGAGAAATCAAACAGGACATAGTAACAATTATCCTAGGAGCTGTGTGTGACCAGGACAATTTGGAGCATCACAACTGATTCAGCTGCCTACTAGTCTTTCTGTTTATGAATCCCTGAGACTGAACAATTTTGCTCAGAAGGAGGGTCATTTCAGTGACTGCATCTTGTGTAGAGTGACCCGACATTTTCATGAACATCTAACCCAGAGAAATCATTCATTAGCGGGGCAGTCAGCTGTGAGTAACAATAAGGAAGAATTTACGTGCCAGAATGAGCAAAATGGGAAGCATAGAAAGAGTGGCACCAACTAATTTTGCTGCCATCCTGGTTTTTAGCTATATTAAGACTGCAATCATTAAAAAACTGGGCTGCTTCTAATTAGCTTAGAGTGACCTGGGCCTCATTAGTGCCCATGTCCAATAGATAATTGAGCTGTTTTCTTGCACCCAGCCACACAATGTGGAAAAACCAAAGGAGAGTTATGAAGGCCGGATGAGTGCTCAGCATGTGAGATTTTTATTTTTATAGAGAGGAATAATGGCTTCAGTTTTATTTTCCAGTTCAGTGCTCAGAGGGAATGTATAGAAATACAGAATGAACACCAACAAAATAGTGCAGGGAGCAGAAAGCCCTGGCTATGGGAAATAACATGTCCTTTTTTTTTGTTTGTTTTTAATGTTGAAATACTGGGACAGTCTAGTGAAAACTGGCTTTCTGATAATGCCCAGTTATGAGACAACAGCACCTATTGGTGAGCAGTAGCTGAGGGGGCTTAGGACAGCTTCTCTCCAGTGCAAATGTTTTGTCTGAGGTATCAGTGTAGTCTGAGACGAACAGGCTGATTTCTTAGGATAAAGTATGAAAGAATGGAATAGAAACTATTTTTTTTTTTACAGAGAAAGTTGGTACCGTGGGCCTGAAATAAAGAAAATGCTGATAGAAAAAATCAAGGTGTTTCTTCTCCTTAATATAGGGTAATCTTGATTTGAAGTGTTGTAAAACAAGAAGGTGTCATCTACAAGGCAAAAGTTTATGATGATTTGACTAAAGGGCAATCTATCTGGGGACAAACGAAGATACACAAGAAAATAAAGCAGAGATAAACATTTTCAGACTTTCCAATTAAGAAAAATTTCTATTTTAAAACACAGGTGATGCTGTAGGGACTTATATAATCTTATACTCTTCATAATCTCACCTCTAAATTGCCCACTGGAAATTTTTTAGTAAATTTATAAAATTGCTTCCCTCTCTCGTACATCCTCCTCCCCCCCACCCTGAGATGCACAACACACTCTTTTCTGTGCTTGTAAATACCCCAGACCCATTTCCCAGCTCCCTTTTACAGAGAAGCAAATGTACCAACAGTGGAAGGTTATTTATCATGACTGCTGTAATTGGGCCCAATTGGGAAAATGAGATACCTTCAGTGAATTACAGACATGCAAATGGAAACTGCGGCCACTGTTTTGCTGGGCATGTCTAATAACCTGCAGCCATTCACCACAAGTTCCAAAGGCCAAGCTCATTAGCACAAAGACAGGTGTTTGTGCATTTCCATTTGTTAAATTAAAATTATCACAGTCATTTTGCTAATAATGCAATGTGCAAATGTAGGCCACCTCAGCTGAGCATTCTGAGGAGACAACACTTCTTAAAAGCGAGAAATTACCTTCATCAATCTAATTCTTTGTTATTAAAATAAAGATATTTCTACAGTAAAATATCTGCGTCATCACCAGCTTGGTAAGGTGTGAATTATTGGTCTATTTAGCATCTCTTATCCACAGCAGCACTTCAGTGAAAATGTTCTTGTGGGCTCTGGTTTACGCTTTCGAGCCATGGGTGAGGGAACGCTGAACGTGCTGTTAGCAAGAGGTGCATCCTGTCAAAGGGATCATTGGAGCCTGATTTGGATGTGAGTGCAAGCTCTTGGTGAGCCCAGCAAGATACATGGCTGAAACACTTTTGGAAAGGTGAGTCAGAAAAGGAAAAGGTTCTGAAAGATTTGGGTGTCTGAAATTTTGGGTTAGCCATCCCCTTTCCTTCCTAATGCTGATGGTGCTCCAGATTGCAGCAATCTTGTTGTCATCAGGACACTTTTTATGATTAATTATTTGCAGATAGAGGCTAAACAGGGGTCATATTAAGGTCGGAAAATACCTCTAAGATGAGCCCAAGCATTAACTCAGCACCACTGTGTTCACCACTAAACGATATCCCCAACTGCCACATCCATATGCTTCTATAACATTTCCAGGAATAATGATTCCATCACTTCCCTCCTACACCCTGAGCAGGTTTAGCTTTCTTAGATTCTTTTTTTTTTTTTTTTTCTGACTTGTATAGTTTTATTGTTTCTCTTAAAATGAAAAATATATTTATATTCTATTTTTGGAAATTCTAGATGAAATTGTGCAAATGGCTCCTCAGACTTGACAAAAGACCTATGGGGTAATTCAGTAAAGCTTAATCTTAACAAAATTACAACAAATGGTGCTAAGAGCATCATAACTTCAACTAATGTAAAAATAAGTGAAGGTTTTCTGAAAAACAGAGCATCCATTTAATGCTTATCTGGAAAACTAAATGTACTGAATGTGTAGTAAATAAAAGCAAAGAACTTCTGGCATTCTCTCACCTTTTTAACTTGACATGACTTTTTTATCTGTTACAAGTAGGAAAAATCTTTGTATTCTGAAGAGAAGTTTGTTTTTAAAAATACTCATGAATAAAGTAAATATTAGTGTAGTGAAACACTCGTATTATCTTTTTATCTTAATTTTTTTAAGACTTTGTTATAAGTTACTGTTTAATAGAACTCTGAAGCTCAGGAAGCCATTTCATGTTAGGTCCAGTGTTAGCCTCTTTACTGATAAAAAGGGAAAATAAATCTGCTCATGGCAATGTAAATCTAAATATAGAGGACTGAATTAATTGAAATTTCTCAAAACTTAACATTAATAACACTAGAATTTTCCTCCTCACTGTCACATATGAGTGAAATACAGGTCAAGGCAGGAGTCCCTACTTATGTGTCCCTTTTGTCTTAAAAGTTCATGATTTGTGTGCAGTCAAAAAGAGTGGATAGCTCATAATTTAATGATTTAATGCATAAAATTAAAGAAGGAAAAAAAAAGAGGTAATGCTTTGTTGCAATGAGTTTATGGTAGCTGCATCCATTAATAGGGACAATAGTCTGCCAGTGGTTTGTGTTTTGTTTCAATCAACTTTGAAAAGAAGAACCGAAATACTCAACATTAGGTTAAAGGGGATCTGAAGTCACACCTGGGGGTTGAAGAATCCTATCCTTACTTTTTGTTGTTTCTGAATTAAGCATTAAGTAGTAGTCTTTAAATTTAAGAACTGTTAGGTTCATTACACACATGACTTGACAGTATAAACTTCTAATTTCAGTTAGAAGAGATACTTAAAGTATAATAGAAACTCATTAGTAGCATTAAAGGAAAATAAATAGGAAAAAGTTTTGGATTTAATAGTCATGAAGCTGAGAAAAGAGTCATTCCACAAAATATCCTGAGAGCTAGTTTAACTAGGAATCAGGAATGCACAGTCCTGAAGTCAGTTAAAATTCACTGCTTCTGTCCTACTTTGGCATGAAGGTAAAACCTTCATCTCCACTTCTCAGAACAGGGTTTCGTGCAGCAGGATAAAGGTCAATTCTCCCTGAGTAAAGGAAGATATTTGCCACCACCGAGTGAGGGTCATGTTGGGGATGCAGTGCATGTAAAATACGTTTTTTCATTGACCTCAGTGTACTTGAGAGAGGACTGCTGGGCACCTTCCACAGAGGCTGCAGAATTCCAGAAGTAAAGGTAGAAACCTCAAAATCTGTTTTGCCTGGTGATAAGACTCCACCTTTTTGATGCCACATAATATCTGTACATTTTGTATTAGTAATTCAAATGGGGATTTGCTGTTGCATTAAAGGCAAGTGTTGGCATTAAGAGAAGAGGATCTGTGTTTTTTTAGAGATGTATGTGCAGCGTTTTTTGAAGGAGGTGGCTTTGGTACCGTTATGTATGTGAATGGCTGGGAAATTTTAGGATTTTAGTCCTTATAGAAATGTGTTATTCTTGCGGGCAAAAGACATCTAAATATCTCAAATTTTTACATGTGCATCCAAATCCAAATTGAGAGGCTATCTATGGGGTATCTCTACAATAAAATATTTAACATTCTCCATGTAAAGTTCAAAACAAGAATTTACTTCAGCACTTCAAATTTTGTCTTCTTAAACCATGGTGTACCCTTCAGTAGGAGGATCAGGCCTTGTCAACAGGTCTTTTTGTCAACTATGAATTTAATGCAGTATTGAAGCGTTTGTGATAAATTAATTTCAGCTTTGTCTCCTAAAGGGGTCTCATCTTGCATCTTTTTAGACTGAGCATTTCCCCTGAAAACCATGTCACAAGTAAAGTATAAAACATAGCAAATCAGGTATTTGGATTACAAGAGAAATCTTTTTTGGCTGGTATTTATTCATACCATTTTGCTGTAGTGATGAGGCACAGGGACACTGATAATTGCAAATTTGAGGGTTCTCCATTTTGAAAAGACATTTCTACCAGATAGGCTGGTAGAAAAATATTCATCAATCATTTAGGACTGTGTCAGGAATTTATTAAGTTTTACATAAGCTGTATATTTCTGCCTAATTATATCATGAATAAACAGCTGCAATAAACAGCGAGATTCAATCTTCTGAATAAGCATATAACTACATTCTTCACTATTTCTGGTCTTTGACAGCTTAGTAGCTAAACTAGATGAACATGGAATATAGTACATGAAAATGGATGAGAAAGAAAGTGATAATGTAGCATATTTCCTCCACTTCCTTCTGAAACGCTCAGTGTAAAGCAATCACTTCTAAAAACCTCTGTCCATGTATTAGTTAATCAATATGAATGTTCAGCTGGCTCCAAGATATTTTAACACCTGTCAAAGCTAACTCAGCAGTCATTGTTCAAAGCTTACATGGAAGCGAAAACCACAACAGAAAACCTTTCCCATCTCCAGGGGATTATCTCTGGGAAAAAAAAAAGAGAGAGTGATTCTGGTTACTAGAAATGAGACGGGAAAAAGAGATCCAATTCTCAGATGATCCAATTATGATTAGAAAAACTATGTGGAAAAAAAAAAAAGGAGCTGGGAGAATGAGGAATTTAATCATGATTATCTGCCTCTTGTGAGGCACTGTGAAAATCTGCCAAACCCACCTTGGCTTGGTTACCCCGAGGTGTGGGAGGGAAGGAGAAGTAAATGATGCATCAGGGAGGTACCGTGATAGAGCACAGCAAGGGAACTAATTTCCTCTCATACTGGGAAAAAGATTCCTTTTCAAAACCTGTGATATTATTAATTAAGTATGAAAGTCTAGTAAGGAACTTGGGCTCCTGTACTCCTGTTACTGCTCCTTGGAATAGCAGAATAGGGCTGCATTTGCTATGTGGTTAACAACAGATCCCAGACTTGTGTATACTATTCTCCTCTCCCCCCCCTATTTATATATACACACCAGGTTTTATAATTCTCTCTTTATAATGTCTGTCATTTAACTACCAGTATTTATATGTGTTGTCTATTACAATAAATGTATTAGTTGTCAGGCTTAATTTCTTCTCTCATTCAAATCACATTAGGTTCAAGCATGACAAACAAGCTCAAGGAGTGTTTTCTGGAGGTTTTAAAACAGAGGTTTTAAACTTCATCTGAGATCTGTCATTAAAAGTGGAAATCAAATGTAGCATTTTGGATATTTTTGCTTCTGAAAGGGAAGAGGGGAGTGCTGCCTTGACACTGTGAAACCACCACCTTGTGGTGGCTTCTTCTGGGAGAACAGTGGGAGAACACTGGTGTCTTCTGTGAGAAGGACACTTGTCTACTGAAAAAGAAAATAAAAAAGAAAAAAAAGCATGCTGTATTTACCTTGCATTTTCATCCTCAAGTGGAACAAGAAGAGAATCATTTTTCAGGCTGCTCCTCGCCATTTGCCCCTGGCAGTGCCTGTGGCAGCAGACAGAGCTGGGCTGGGAGATGCAGGGACACACAGTTCGTGCCCCAGACACGTCCATCTATTTTCACCAGCTGACCCAAAGTTACTTCTTCAGCTCCACCAGCATCCAGCTGAAATAATGAAGTGACCCTATTCCCAAACCGGCCTCCTAACATGAGGAGCAGACAATTTGTCTGTGGAACTGCCGGGGCTGCACCAGCACTGCCCTTGGCTTGCGCTGCAGAAGGACACATCTCTGCATCTGGGGGCAATGTTGTTGGATGTTATGAAAGAAAAGGCTAAATGAGAAATACCTGTGTCTGCCTGCTCCTTGAGAAGTTATGAACCCAGCATAGTGTGGACTATGAAAACCATTAATAACCTGCAAAACCTTACCCAGGCAACAGCATACTTATTTTTGGCTGTGTGCCAGACAGGTGATGGAGAGCTCTAAGCGCTGTGATCCTGATAATGAGTTCTTCATCACATGTGAGGTGCTTATCCTGATCTTTTAGAAGTTTTTTTTTTTTAATTATTAGTAATGTGTTTTTATTTATACATGGATACATGAATGTGTATATTTGTATCTGCCTGTATATCCCTCTCCCCAAGCAGACACCACCAGCAAGAATTGTCAGGCCAGTTCAGCAGCTGAGCCCAGGTGGCTGGTTGCAATGACCTCGTGGTCATGCTAGATGTGTAGCATCTCTTCATGTTAATAGGTCTGCTCCCATGCTTAGAGTCACCTCTTGTTCAATTTATGGATCATTGGTTTTGGATTTATGAATAGATTATGTGGTGACGAAAACCACCATATTGACAGTACTGAAAACTGATGTGCATTGTCTGCACTCAAGCTCGGCACAAGCAACACAAACTGCAGCCCTGCAGGCATTTTTTGGCAAAGCCAAGGATTTCCTAATGGTCCCTAAAGGGATTTTTTTTGTGGGGATTTTTTTCCACTCTGGTCCAGTGCTAGATTACAAGGGCTCAGAGCTATGGAAATCACAAGAGTTTTCTTCCACTGCACAGCAGTGACATAAACGATTTTCTGACACTATCATCTAGGCCTCAGGTCCTCTTCTTTAGATGGTGAATTTGACAATCAAACCTATAGCCACCTGGGGAAAAAATGGACAAAACAGAGGAACTCTAGGATATCACAATCATTCCTTCCCGGTGTGGAACAATTTGATTGCTATTTCTGAGAGAAACAGAACAAATCAGCATGTATCATTATACTGCTGTATCAATCAGTAGTAAATATGTATACTGTACATAATTCTTCTTATCCTATTTCTGTAAGGCTGCAGGAGACCTAGGAAGGATAGCAAGAAGGCCATGAGAATGACCATAAAAATGAAATGGCATCTGTTTGTAGCAAGTACTAAGTAGAGTAGAGCTTGCTGAGTTGGAAAATTGATGACTGCAGTAAAGATCTAACAGGAGCCTACAAAATTATCAGCAGGTTGAGGAAGTGAATTGTGAATCACAAATTGTTTGTTTTCTGTAAAGTAGAAATTTTAGAAAACCCCCACTTGGAGAAATAAGTTTCCCTACGAAAATGTTAGCCACCAGTTTTTACTAGGAGAGGCTGTTCTTCCCAACAGGTAATTAACTTACAGAACTGATTGGCACAGGGTTACTGTGCTGAGAAAAAAATAAAAAATTAGTACAGAAAGGAATTAATGAATACCAGTAAATAGGTTGATGTGGATACATGCATATATACAACAGATAAAACTTTTATATGTATCTTTTTATATATATATATCCACATATATGCGATGTAACGTATATATTTAAATATATACATAGAAAAGCCTTTTTCAGAGTGAGGATAGATTTTTAGCTGTATTAATACTGATTCCACCTCTGGGCACAATTAAAGTAAAAGCATAATTTCTAAGGTGTGGGAAATGCAGTTTCTCCAGCACAGACAAAGAAGTTGCACTTTTGCAGTTAGGATATTTGCCTGACTGCTCCATGCTGCTCTGTAGCGTAAGGCACTCACTGTTTTGATGAAAATCTGAGAACAACGAATTAGAGTCTGCATTAGTTATGTAGGTAAAGAAAAGTCCTGAAAATGTACAGGGCTGCCAACACAGTGGGTGCCTGCTCATCCTTCCCCTAGAAAAAATATACTTATATAGATCTTCATCCTCCACAAAATGACAGGACAGCCCCACTTGCCAGCACTATTTTCCTGCAACTGTGAGATTCACGCAGGCTCCTTCAGCGACTAATATGGAAGTTGTCTCCATATGCAACTGTCCTCAAAGTGACATTTTTCCCGTCTAGGCAACTTCCTTAAACATACTTTCAAATGTATAAAACTGTTTTGGTGGTTTTGCCACAGAAGGAAAAACCCTGTGAATGCCAGTTGGACTGAGGCTGCTGGACTCCACCACAACTGTCTGAAGCTGCTGTTCCTTTAGACCCTCCAGGTTCCAGGCTGGGACAAAACTCAATTCTGGTGACACTGGCATGACTGCTCCCTGTCAGCTGCTTCTGGGCACTGCTGACTGTTTGCTCCTCTCTCAGGGCCCTTGACAAGGGAATCCCTGACAATGGAGTGATGGCACAGTCTGTCGAGTCTTGCCTGCTCAGTTTGTGTTTGAACAGTGCAATCTCCTTTTTTCACTGGGAGGGACAGCTTTGTGTGCTTCTCAGCACTTTTGTCTCTCTCTAGCTAGAAACTACCTGAAAGTAGGTTGGAGGGTGTTTGGCCTCTTCTCCCAAGTAACAAGTGACAGGAACAAAGGAAATGGCCTCAGGTTGCACCAGGGGAGGTTTAGACCAGATACTAGGAAAAGTTTCTTCACTAAAAGGGTGGTGAGACAGCCCAGGCAAGAGGTGGAGTCACTATCCCTGGAGGTGTTTAAAAGGCTTGTGGATCTGACACTTGGGACAGGGTTTTGTGGCGAACACAGTGATGTTGCATTAATGGTTGGACTTGGTGATCTTAGAGGTCTTTTCCAACCTGAACAATTTTATGATGCTATGTTTCAAGTCACTAAGGGAGGAAAAAGCAGCAGAAAAATTGAAGCTATAAAAGAAGCTTAGTAAGGAGTCATAGAGGGAGCTCATCACAGCACACAAAACTTATTTGTTTTGTGGTCAGGTTTCCAATACCTTCCATATAACCTCACTGTGCCTATGGAAAATGAACAAAGAGTCAATACCATAAACCGTCAAGTGTTTAATGAGAATGTGAGGGCAATGGAAAAATCTAAAATATAACTTTGTTTCAGACATCAAACTTTGCTGATGCTGAACAGGTCTTGTTTCTCTCTCATTGCCTGCCAGAGTCCATCCAGTTATAGGCTGTAGTGGAGGAGAGCAGCTCTAAGGAAGCCAAACACTGAAGGTGTGCAAAACTTTCCCTGGTAAACATGGTTACAAAAATCCAGGAATACAAACCCTTGTTTGTAGGGTAATAACAGAAAAAGTAAAGAAGCAGCAGCTTTGCTAAAATCAAAAAATATCTTGCAGCTTCTGGCCAATAACTGATGAAAATAGATGCTTTAGCACAAACTGTTGCTACTGCATGTTTCCTGCTGCTGGCCTGTTGCTCTGTTTATTGTTGAAAAGTCTCCTTTTTGCAGTGACTTTTATGGGGAGATCTGAGAGCAGACTGCAGCTAAAGCTGTGCCAGCTAATGGAACTCAGGTGAGGAGGTGACCTGGGCTTGGAAGCTGCTTCCTTAGCAAATACCTGCCTAAAAATGTGCTGAACTTGCTGTATGAAGAACTTCTGGGTTTGAGCAGATTTTGCATATTTGAATATAATCAAGCATAAATTCAGTATTTAACATTTAATCTAATTATCCGTTTCTTACATTCATAATGATCTTTGGGACATTCTGCAATTAAGTAACCATTAATAAACATTCCCATCAGTGTTATGTTAGAACAGGTCATTATGGAGTCAACTTAAGCAGGTGTAGACAGCTCAAAAAAAAAGAAACAACAAAAATATTAGCAGATAAATAAAAAGTAAGCTATTCCATGTGTTTCTGTTCTCACTTCTCAAGGAGGGGCTTGATAATTGACCTACATATCATTATTAGAGATGCAATTACCTGTAATTGACACCTTTAAAAGCAAGCCTATGTTTCAAAAATGTTATGTAGATGAATTGTGTATAGCTGTAAAAGTTGTGAATCGTCTGTAGTTTCATAATCTCAACCCTCACATGAAAAATGCTTTTACACCTCAAGGTGGAGAGGCCAAGCCTTGCTCTCCTTTTTACCAGAGTGAGTCAACAGCAGTCCACCAAGATCCCTTAAGTTACTTTGGATTTCCATAGGTTCAATTCATGACAGATTCTGTCATATATTTGTCATAATAGATGGTAAAATTATTTTGTATAGAAAGCAGACTTTTCTTCGTGATGCTCAAGGTTATCATGTTATATACCTCACCCATGAAGTTAAGGGGAAATGCCTTCCTCAATAATCATCACCGTAATATCACCTGTATCACTCACAGTTATGCACTCTGTGAGTGTTCAGCTTTACAGAGCTCATGTATAACATTGGTCCACATTAATACGATTGGGTCACTATGAAAGTTTTGCCATAAATTGCAACTTTATTAGAATCCATTTGAGAATAACAGTAAATAATGGGCAAACATATAAGGAAACACAAGTCAGCAGATTTTTTATGTAGATGGAGAAACTACTTGTACTGTCATACGCATATAGAATGTATATCATTACATTTCCAAGCCAGAAAAAAATATTGTTGAGATTAAGCCTGCTCTGTAAAAGCTTTTATTATTTTTTTTTAAAGTTACAAACAGCTAAAAATAGGACTCAATAATGAAATTGCTGACAGGCCTTAACTACAGCACAAGAATGCAATGCTATAATACAGTTGTGCCAAGCTACATTATGTTGCTGCAGTGATGAGTTTTGCTGAAGCTGTGCTTTGCAGAAACTTCTGTGGGTCTGGTTAATCCACATCTGACAGTGTGAGAGGGGATATAAACTGAGCTGAGCAGGACTGAGGTACAGTTTAGGAACCCTTTGTAGCACAGGATCACTGCACTGAAAAATGTAGTTAGGAGTGGTAGTCATTAGGACATTTGTGTATTATTAATTACTGACTGAAGGTGTGTAGTTCTTGCTAAGTTTCATTTCTGCAGTCCCCAAACTGCTCTGACCCAACATCCAGGGATTTTCTGGCTAACAGGTAATCTTGAGCCAACACACCCAGCTCTAAGTGTTCTATTTACTTCAGCTGGGGCACAAACTGCAGCAAAAGCCAATGGCTATGAAACGATTTCCTGGAGCAAAAGCAAATTAGATCAGACCAGAGATGCCTTTCTGTAATAAAGCCCGAACTGATTTCCAACAGCCACAGTGAGCAGAGTTCAAAGATGGCTTAGCACTGCCCACTCAGCCTGTTTAAAGCAAATATTTGGGCAGACAAGGATTTCTCTTTTAGTCTGGAAGCTGGCAGTTGGTATAGATGGCTGTTGTAGGTCCCTTCCAACAGAACTATTGCATTCTACTCCTGTGCAGTGTTTCTCTCTGTTAAAAATAGTACATTTGCACATCTATGACCAAATGAGATTAGAGAAGATTTTTACTGGTGCTACTAAAAATGTAATCCATTGGGAAAAATCTTTTAACAGGATTGTCATTTTTGTCATTTGCTTCTGTTACCTGTTTTAATTGACATTTCTTTTGTGTCTTTTTTCACAGGTGTGTTAGGTATATGCCTAGCTATATCTCAGTTTTTTGTAAAAATCTGTGATTTTGACCTTTATTCAGCTTTAGGACATGACCAAATTTCTAATTCTTTCTGAAAAAGGATTTTGATATCAGACCTGACAATATTACTTTGTTCTCCATGTAAACTAGCATCATTAGCAAAAATCTAAAGGGGCTGAACCTCTTTAATACCACTGTAAGTGTGAGTAGAATAGCTATGATGCAATTATCCTAATTAAAGTTAATTAACACTTATTTATGCAGGGTAAAAAGGCCATGACAAAGGGAGAATACAGCAGAGACACGAGAAGCAAAAGTTCAGATCCTCTTAGCTCGTGTAAACTGCTGTAGCTTCCTATGAGGCACTGGAGTTATGCAGATCACTGCCAACTGAGGTTTAGCTCTGTGTCAGTTAGAGAAGAAATCATTCCCTCTACATTAACATTTGTGTAATGAGTTTCCTAGTTTTTCATAAATTAATATTTATTTGTGTGCAAATGATGTACTTTTCATTCCATAGTCTGCTGTTCTGAAAACTTCTACCAACACATTTAAAATAGAAATAATGTTCTGCGACTAAATGACCAACTACAAAGAGCAGGTAGTTAGTAAAAGTAGGAAGTTTGAAATTAGTGTGTTGAATTAAAAAAATTTACCTGGGCCATTATCAGGCAGTTACAAGTGTGAATATAATTGTCATAACAGGGATCATCTCTCTCTAATTCAGAAGCAGAAAAATGCATTAGATTACAGGAAACAGTGTGTAAAACCATCTGGATGAAACTTATGCGTATATGAATATAAATGGTGATAACTTCTTCTTGGTGTTGGCAAGTGAAAGTGTATTTGCTCTGAAGCTTCTCAAAGTGGAGGAATTTCAAGAGATTGCTTAATTTTATAAAGGGTTTGTGCACACACATGCATGCACACACATATTTTTTTGGCAAGTTCTCCTGAGCTGTCTCCATATTCCATCTGGCAAGGTTCAAGCCACGATCCTTCTCTTTTTCATTTTCTTTTTTTTTTTTTTTTGCACTGCAGTATTGTGGTTTGTTAAATCTAAACTGCAACTCAAAACTCAAAAACCGTAGTAGTGATGCCAACACAGACGGTGTCCTGCCAGCTTTTTGCAATTTTCCCTTAACCCTGAGATGCACACCATTTGTGAGAGGTGGATACACAGCAAGACACTCCCACGAAGCTCCAGGAAGTCTCTTAATGATTTTGCTCCTTAATGAAGTGATTTGCTATAGCTGAGTGTGGTTTTAATAAAGCAGCTCAGTACAGCAAGCAAATGTCTAAGATGCATTTTCAGCAAACTGAAAATACACTGAGCTTGTGAAGGAGCATCAATGTGACTGAGGAGAAATGTTGGCTGAGTTAGACAGAAAAAACTCTGACATGTTTTGCCACCCTGCCCATTGCAAAAGGAAAGAGATTTTCTTTGGACCTGATTATGAAACTTGTTTTTTCTGACAAAAAAAATTGACAGAATCCAGAGAATAAATATAAAGACTTTCATGTAGTGGAAGTTACCTGTTCTAACAGTCTTTCCTTCAGTGTAGTAAGAATGTTTTACTGTAGGTTGTTTCTCTGCCTTGGCAATCTCACAAGAGGTCGTTTGGTGTCTGCCCAAAACTAAAGCCAGCACTGATGATTTTTAAGCACATTTCAAAAAAATAGCCTAACTTGGGTTTGATTTCTTTTTTTAATAGGTCAGAAACATTATATTTGCTATGTTTGAGAAAAATACATGTGTGAAAAGGTAGAATTGAGAAGTAGTGGCTGCTCTTCCATGTGAGCTGTAAAATGCATTTTATTTGATTCTCTATAGGCAAAAACCAGAATGATCCCAAACATAGTTACATGCAGATAAACTGCAATAAAAGTACCACAAAGTTTCCCATTTTCTCTGCTAAAATAGATATGTTAACAACTGGGGACTTGTTTCATGTTCCATACACAGTTACTGAAATGATCAGAATGGAAAGGATCCAGGCAATTGAATTAAAATAATATTTATGTACTGAAAAATGCACCTTTTTTCAGGTATAAAAGTATATAGAAAAGCAACAGAAATCTGCAGAATCTCTCTTGGACCACTACAGAAATGAATTCACACATGTATCTCAGTAGAAAAGCTCATGCAGCTTTCTATTGCAGGAGCTGAATACAGGAATAAAAATAGTCTTTGCTGGCACTGTACACTTAATTGCTGAAACAAAGGTGCTACAGTTTGATCTTAAGATTATGGTGGGTTTGCCATGGGGAACTCAAGTTCCTAGTTGTGACTCTGGCTTGCTGGCTTTTAACACACTTTCTCAATTAAGCTGTGCATGCCCCCAAATTAAATGGCAATTCATAGTTCCTGCAAATTGGGTTTTACCCAGGATGTGGTTAAAGCTGCCAGATGTCATAGAGGAATGTCTTCTTAACTTAGAATATTATACTGATTTACTTAAAAAAATGTCTTAGCATTTATAAACCTTTAGTAAGTAAACTTCAGACCATTAGCAAATCTTTTTTTATATGAAATATGAAAGGACATCAGTAATTTTTCATTCTCTGCATTTTATTGTTCTGCCTTTTTTGTGTGCTTAGGATCAGTTAATATGATTCCTACAGCAGACCAGAGGGTAATTTAAATTTTAATATATTGCAGTCAGGCAGTGTCAGTGCATTATTTCTGTCTGTGTAAAGGTACCAGTTCTCTGACTGACTGATTATGGCAAAAATGAAAAATCATGTCCCCAAGATGCATCACAAAAAAGACATAAAATGCACATAAATATGTCAGTTTATTATGGCACTACAGGCACTAGCAGGATTTGCCAAATATATCTGCAAGGGTTGGTGATCCTTGAGCCGCCGCTTGGAAATAACGCGGAAAGATCTGACTTGGCCCCCAAGTTCAGCACGTTCACAGTGCAGAGCACCCTGAGCTGATGGGTGAACTCCTGGCTGTTCAGAAAGGGGCTGAAAGATGAGGATGTAACTCTACAGTTCAGGACAGTAGGGTCCAGTTCTTCCCTGGCCCACAGGCTTTCTGCATGCTCGTGTCCCATTTCCCCTCCCCTGTCTCTTCCCGTGCCTGCGCAGCACGATGAGTAACAGAGCTCTAATCTCTGCTGAGCCTCGCAGGCAACACAAGTAACACCATTAATATTTACTAATCACCGTAACCAAAGCGTAAGTCAGAAGGGCAGGGCGGTGAAAGCCCTGTGAGTGCTGCCAGTCAGGCACTCTTCACCTTTATCCCCATCCTGTTGGATGAAGAGCCTCCCAGCTGGCTCCCAGCACGGCACAGACACTCTGTTAAGCTGTTGTACAGGAGTGAGTGGCATGTTCGTAAAGGAGATTAAGCAAGGTACAAGTAGCAGAAAAGCAAGGGCTTTGTGGTGTGCTTCATTAGCACTCCTGCAACCCAGCTGAAAGTGCAAGTGGAACCTTTGAATTAAGGTGTAGCAAAGGGAATAATGACAAGGATATTCCTCAAAATTAATCTTGAGATTTTATAATAGACTAGTTGCTAAATATATAAACGTGTTGATGGCTGACCATTAGCCCACCTCATAAAAGACATAGAAAGCAATTTATCCAGTGTTAAGGATAATGCAGTCTACATTTTCCTTCTCTGCTGAATTACTCAGCAATCCTAATGTAAATTGACTTCTGTTGTCCTTTATGCAGTAAAGTTCAAACTTAGGTGACTTGGGAATAGAGTCTCTGTACATTTGTAAATTATATATATAATGAAGCGTCCCTGATTTATACCAGCTAGAGATATGACTCTGAGTTTTCTAAGTAAAAGGCAAGTGGCTTAATGGCACATTGTTTAATACCTGTTAAACTGATATTTGGCTCCAAGTCCACATCTTCAGATATTCCAATTTTACATGATGCATAGGTAAGAGTTTGAAATCAGCATTAAAATTTTGGTAATCACTAATTTCTTAGAATATTTTGGACCACTTATCCTCAGATTTCATATTGGTATTCATACAATTTGAACAAAATATTCAGGGCAGCAGAACTTGCTGTATTGGTATAGATCACTTATTCATGAAGGCCAGTAGCCATCTGCAGCAGCAAGCACTAACTGAGAAGGATGCAATCATCTTTCATAATTACAACTAACCAAGTGCACATCAGTGCATACTATTTGTTATAAAATTCTCTGTTTACTGTCACAAATAAACTCAGGGATCAAACTCTGTGTTAAAGACTTGAGTAAAGTGGATTTGAAGTTCAGGTTACTGGGAGCTGCAAGTTCCCAGCACAAACATAAAATTCTGGACTGTAAAATATTTGATGCACTTGCTAAATGACTCAGCAGGCTGCTGACTGCACGTGTACACAGCACTGAACAAAGCAACACAGGAAAATGAGAGAAAAATACTATAAGGGAAGATGGTGTGTCTGACAATAATAGTAGTGAATTATGCTATTATGATTATATAATAAAATCTTTGTGCAAAATTATTACCTTAATAAAATGTCTTAGAGAAAAAAATATTTATGTAATGCAACTGTTACAATAATGGAGGGGAAGAATGGGTATTTTATGTCAAATGATCTGTTTTAGCTTCTTGATCAGTTAGATTTTACTAGACAGAAACTGAAGAATTGACTACTATTATTAGACATGAAATCAAGGAATATGAGTCTGTGCAAGTCTGTTCTGATCACCCCAGAAAGCTGGCATTCAGACACTGACATGTAGGCAGGTACTGTCATGTTTTCCAAATACCCTGTCAGGTCCATCTTGGAGGTATCAGTATTTTAGAGAAGGAATATCTAAAGGCTGAGATCAGACCTGTAAGTGCAGCACACTGACTTTTTGCCACGACCCCAAAGCCGGTGCAGACAGAGGTGAGGACGTGTCACAATGCAATAGGATCTTCCAGCAAAATCCTGATCCCAACTTACCACAGATAACAATTTCAGTCCAAGTCAGGCTGCTGGGTACAAAAAGCGCTTCTCAGACAGTGTCTCCTCTTCTTGCATACTCCTGGGCACAGAGACAGATTACCTTCGGGCCACTCCTGGCTGCACTGTTGCAATTGGAAAGGAGTAGTGTGGTAGAAGGGAATTAAAGTCCTAATTTTATATTATTGAGTAAAAAGAATTGAATACCCAGTAGATTTTGACACTGCCTGAGAGTGCTCTGTATCATTAAAACCGTGTAACAGAGTATGGTGCATAAACTTAAACTAAAAATTCAAACATCCAGATCTAAAATTTTTGAAAGGTCAGTATCAATAATCTTTGAGTATTGAATCTCTGTAAACTAGAAAATTTTATAACATGGTACACTATGTCATTATGTGGCTGTAAAGCTCAAACCCCTCAGCAGCAGTACTTAAGCCTTATTTTAACTGATAGCCAGAGATTTGAACTGCTTGTACCATGATGTTTTGTTTCTGTGGTGTAGGAAAAAAGGTGACCATCTTGGGGATGGCATTTCTCACTTTTCAGAGGAGAGCTGACCAGATACTGGGAGCAGTAGGATTTCTCCTGCCACCTTTTGCTGTGCTGTGACTTCTACAAGATGTTATCCAACCTGGTACTTCTAAGAGATGGTCCAAGGATGTCCATATAAAAATGAGATAGCACACTTCTGTGACCGAGTCAAAAAAACCTCCAACACAATAGTAAAACCTGCAACACCTCCAGGAGACAAATCTGTGAGTCCACCTCTACTGTCAAGTCACTCTGCTTCACTGCCAAGGTCAGGGGAGTTGAAATGCCCTTCTGTGCTAGCTCACCCGGAGGAATGCACCGGCTGCCACCCACACTGTGCCATGCAGTTGGAAACCAGGGCGACACACTCTGCAGTTATTGTGGGTGATGCTCCCTTTCAGCTCTTTCTGGTGGTGACTTTCAGGCAAAATCCATTCTCTTTGTCAGATATGCTAAATCTGTTTGGGGAATATGCAGTGTCTTAGAAGTGCTTTTCTCCCCAATGGCTTTGATGGCCGATTAGGCTCCTCTTAATTCATTTAGTGGCTTCCTGGCCCCAGGCTTGCCTCTCCCAGTCCCTACATCCAAAAGAAGCCAGATGGAAGAAATATCTTCCAGGGCTAACCTGAAAAACAGTCAGTTCTTTTAAACTGTTGCCTTCAAGATGGCTGCATATTCCTTATCGTATCGTGCTGTCTTCAGACTCAGTTACCTCCCTTGAAAGTGAGGAACAGATCCAAGCAGATGTTTTCTTATCAAGAATTCATAGCAGACCTATTTATTTTAAATTAGCATATCTCATTAACTGTCTCAAGGACACTGTCTGAATTCATCTTTTAATGAGTATCTCAGAAATCTAGCTTTTCAAAAGTGAAATATAACTGCAAATGGCTATACTTTTAACCCTCTCACTTCCAGCACAGGCTTTGATAGGTGAGCAGTCAAGGATGGGGCTTTACCAGCCAGCTTTTGGGAAAAGCCACACTGGTGTTTTGGGGTCAGGATACACCAGCCTGCCTTGATCCGAATGCAGGCGTAGGGGCTGCTGAAACAGTGATGGCAGAAACCAGAGGGGAGGCTTGGGCATGTGTCTGGCACGGTGCAGGAGGGGGCTCAGCCAGGCCCCACCAGAGTCACGGCTGCAGAACACCCTGCCCTGTGACCACATGGCCAGACCCGGTTCCTCTGCACGTTCTCCCACCAAGATCCTAGGAGTGCCCTGCATTAGGGAAGGGAATGCACTGAAAAGCAGGACTGCCTCCTTTGCAGTTTGCTGCATAGCCTACTGATACATATATTTTCTCTGTATTTTCTCATCATGTTTTCCCCCTAAATAACAAAACTAAAATAATTTTTGTACAATATTTAATCATCCAAAAGCAAACCACAAAACTGACGTGGTATTTCAATGGGATATAATCCAAAAAGCCACTTCTATTTGTTCTAATATTTGAATATCAGTGAAGCCAGAATGCCTCTGAGCCTTCACAGGCTGCATTTTTTTTGTGCTTCAGAAAAGCCCTCAGCAATTGTGTATGATGTTGTCTATACATCTTCCATAGAAAAGCATCCTGGTATAGTGCTTATTAAAGGGAAAATAATTACACTAGAAATATTAGAATATTACACTGACCATGAGGTCTTCAGAAATGTGTTTGTGGTGGGTTTTTTTTCTGAAGGAATAGGCACAAAATATTATTTTAGGTTGCGTTTATTCGTGACACTGCAGCAACCAGCTGATTTGCTGTACGTGCTCAGGTGAACACTTTTACAGGTAGTATGAATATTGGGGTTCGGCAGGACAGATGTGGGTGTGGCCCCAGGGAAACTCAAAGCCCACTGTAACTTCTACTTCCATTGGGGTATTTCTGTCCTAAGTGCTGCTTAAGCAAGATCCAGAGAGGCTCCAGCTACTCACCTACTGGGAGGTAAGTGGAGACAAAACTAAAAGCCTAACGTGCATCCAGATGGGCCTCAGCACAATTCGCCTTTGAAAACGGGTATCAAGGGAGGTATGGCTGGAAAATAGAACGGAATAAAGGGATTATGGGGAATGAGTGAATATTTAGAAAAGAAGAAAGACTCAAGGGCAAGGATGTTACAAATAAAAAGAGATTTTGACTTCAAAGAAACCCAGGAAAATAAAATATGTAGGAAACCAACCTGGAAATTCTGTTCACACCTGGGATGATTGATTTGTGAGACATTTCCAGCACCTCAGCTGCGGTTATCCATTCCCACAGCTTCTTTGAATTTCATAGAATTTATTTTGAATCCAAGCAGTGTATCACCACGTAACTGTGTTGCTGAAATAGTATTTCAAGGTGTTTGGGACTTTAGTTCTGAGGTGGGGGGTGTCAGTGTGACTCAATCCATTTAGCACAACATCAGAGCTCATGACAATGTAGCTAAGGGTGTGCCAGCACTTCCATTACAAACCCCATTTTCAAGGGTTTAAACTTGTTGAGTGGTTTAATAATGCACTATACCAAACAGCAGTGCTGGGGAAAAAATCGATATTATAATTCAAAAGTACGTAAAAAGGATCCTTTTCTAATGAAAGCAACACCAGATGTGCT
The DNA here is from genome assembly GCA_035584735.1 of Pseudotriccus pelzelni. Taxonomy (NCBI): domain Eukaryota; kingdom Metazoa; phylum Chordata; class Aves; order Passeriformes; family Tyrannidae; genus Pseudotriccus; species Pseudotriccus pelzelni. The sequence continues at coordinate 11,657,187 of JAWMRA010000146.1, read as the reverse complement.
TTCTGCAAGAAACTGAATAGTGCCTACAGAACAGGCAAAACATATACTAACTCAAAACTTATTCATATTTATAAATAGCACACCCAAATTTCACAGGATTGAAGCAGATGGAGGTAATACATAAAAACATTAACATTTCTGCAGCCAGGATATTCACAACAGCCGATGAAACAGCGATCTCTCCTTTTTTCACGTTCCTTTAAATGCTAATGGAAATTGTGTGTATTCATTTGGAGAAGAACTCGGAGCCTCCAAAAGAATTGTGTTATCTGCTTAAATATCTATATTTTTTTTTTTTCCTTTTTTTTTTTCTTTTTTCCTGAGAGGTAGCTGTTTAGGTCTGCTGCTAGATAAAAATAACAAAATGCATTAAGATGGGGTGTTATTATACAGAATACATTGCTGTCTCTATGCTATAATCCCATGAGGTTTCAAAGCACCTAACCCCCAGAGATTTCAAGAGAACAAAATCACGACAGTGAAAGCATTTACATGAGAAACACTGTTTTGGTGGGCAACACAAAAATTGGCATTAAATGGCTTTGAATCTCATTGTTAAAAAAGGAAATAAATATTTGATACATATAAATAAATACGACCTTAAAGATGCTAATCTTCCTGCAGGGGAAAAGTGTATAGCAAAGAAAATAACAGTGTAAACCTCCATGGGAGTACTAATCCCAGGTCAAACTTGCAGCATGCCTAGTGTTTTCATTTATTAATTAGGTGATACAGGAATTATGGTAAGGCAATTATATACTAATTTTCTTGTCACTGTGTTGCTTCCACTTAAAAGGGGCACAAGCTGAAAATTTAAGTAATTTCAGGGAGTCCCATCCAAACTTCTTTGAAAGCACAGGCTTCCAGCCCTGATTGGAATAATGTGTTTAGTGGCCCTTCAGCCCCACTGTCCCTTGGAAGTCCTGTTGCCTGAGCAGTAACTACAGATTTGCTATGCAAGGCAAACTCCAGCTTTTTGTTAAATATATGACTCCAGTGGATGCTGCAGCAATGTACACAGGAGCAGGTTTTGACTTATTTCCACTGCCTCTGCACTAGCAGTGCATATAAATCTCAAAGCAAAATCTCTTCAAAGTGTTCATGTTGTCTCAAGCCTTGCACAAATAAAAGCAGCTGAATTTCCATCCAGTCTGAAAAATCTTTTTCACCAAATGACTGCCTAAGCATTTCTTCTGTATTAAATGGAAGTTGCCCAGGTTTGGATCACAGAGTTCAAGCTGCTGGACCTGGTCCATACACAATCACAGCACAGGGTATTTTGTGGTACTGGATTGGGAAAGGATGTGATTTTACATGTCAGCAGCCAACACAGAAAGTACTTGGGGAAGTCCCAAATACAGCTTGTTTTGGAGACACCAACTGTGCCAACAGCTGATCTCCCCAAACTCAGTGTTTCCTTCCCTAAAATAAGAGGATTACAAGAGACCAAGGTGTAAATGCTGCTTTTTTAATCATGGAACTTTTGCAATAATTTTCAATTTAAGATTTGAATTCGATCCACTTTCCAAAAAACACAAAAACCCCCCTTTTTTCTTTTCCTCCATGAATTCCACTTTCACCTGCTCACAATCTGTTAGCACATTAGCTGGATGCGATGCACATAATTATTATTCTCTTCTTTTGACAAATTATTTGGGTTGAAAAGGGAATTTGAAAAATATTTCTTTAAAGAGAACGATACATTTCTCTGTTTACCATGAGTTAATTAGCCAGAGTTCACATTTAAACAGAATTTTATTTAATCTTACAAAAATGAAGAAAAATATGGAAATCAGTCCCAAAAAAGTGTGTTTTTAAAATGGAAGAAATATCCACCTGCCACCAATTAAGTCTGTATTTTTTCATAAGAAAGTGATGGCTGATTATACTAATTTTACCCTTGTGGTAATTGTCGCTAATCTTCCGCATATTGTATGTGTCTTGCTCTTATGAATCCCGTATCCCCTTCTGCCATAAATATTTCATAAAATATTCAAAGCCAGTCCACAGCCAAGTAATAACAAATGTCAAATGACACATTAGGAAGATTCATGGCTATTTTAAGTATGAATTTTATAAAAAAGCTGAACTCTTTTATTGTGGTCAGTGTTAAGGATTGATCTTAGCAAAAATAATAGTCAGCAAATAGTATCAGCACCTTCCCTGCCAACTTGTTACGAAAGGAGAATTAATGAGATTATTCAGAGTACTTTGTGGAAGACAGTGCCCATGATGGTCCGTTGTGTGTGTGAGGGTCTAATTTCCAGGGGCCTCATTCAAGACTGCTCTAGTAAATGGAAATATTTCTGTTTATTTTGCCTGGCATTCTATCCTGCTACACCTTTAATGAGCTTTCAAAGTCTCCATTTCTGAAAGTTAGGATACTTTGTTGGAGCTCCTTTTATTGCCATTAAGTTAAAGTCCTTCTTTATCACTTGCTCCCTCTATAAAAATGCTGGGAGGTTTTTCTCTGGGTAAAGCATAATTTTAGGCTTTCTTCCTTTATGAATAAAGAAACCAAAAAACAGCAGGAATAATTAGGCTCCTCTTTCCCCAAATGTGAGTTTATTGAACTGGAATTGTGGTGGTCAGCCCTGAAGAGGGTGGGAGTCAGTGCAGGTGGGTAATGAGGATCATGTGCAACACATAAATACTAATGATGTGCCTGAAGTGGTGGGGCAGGGGAGGAGTCTATAAAAGTGGTTCCTTTCACATAGCTGGGCTTGCCAGTCTGAGGTGGGTGTTTTGCTGAAGTGTGGGCTTTGTTAAGGATAACCTTGTGGAGACAAGTTCTTGGCCACGTGCAGCGTTTCGTGGTGAGTGGCTTTGGGAAGCATCAACTGCAGGGATGAAGAATGAGTGAGGTAAAAATGATAGCCAGAGTAAAACTGAAGGGTGGTGCTCTGTGTATATGTTTTAGTCCACGTTTTCCTGCTCAGTGCTTTAGAACAAACCCTTGCAGCATCTCTTCTGAGGCAGGCAGGGGCAGAAGTTGCTGACCCCAAAGCAACAGGCAACCCGTTGCTGTGCTTTAAATCTCCTCAGCAGAGAAGATGGTGATTTCTCTTGTTGTGTTGTTAATAATCAAAGCAAGAAGCTGCCCCAGCTGCAGGGGTGATGCACCTGAGGAGGTGCCAGGCATCCTGCTCTGTGAATGCTGTGGGCACATTCAAGAAGGACAGGGAGCTGTATGCTGGACTGGCCAGGTATGTGGTGGGAGTCCCTCCAAACCTGATCACAGCTCACCTGGTGAGTGGGTTGTGACGGGTTTTGCTTTCCTTATAAAGTGGGAATTTTAAAGTTGAGGAAAGAACAAGTAGGGCTGCCAGAATGGCTCTATTATTTGATCTAATACTGAGAACAGTGCCCAGGGATGGGTTTGTCCCTCTATTCCTATAAGCTGATTTAATTCTTCTTTTGAGATGTGTATCTGTGGTATGTTTCTCTCTTGAAATATCTCTCTTTGGGTGGGGAAGAGCCCTTTTATTTAAAAATAGTATGAAAGTTGTTTAAGTTATGTTTGATTATAAATTATACACAGTATTAATGAGGCTATCATAATGGGAAGCAAAGATGCTGCTTTTTACCCTTGTTACCAGACTGTGACCCCTTTGCCTCTTTTGTTCCTAAAGCTCTCTGTTTAATATTGCATTTGCTTATTTTGGGATTAAAACTAAATATGGAGAATATTACGAAGTTTCTGCTTTGTTTTGGCATATCTGCAAAACCATATTTATGTGGTTTTGTTGATTCTCTTTTTTTTTCCTGCTATCCATATTTATGAATGGGTATGTATCCTGTGCAAGGCTGGGACTGTAGCCTGTAGTTTACCCTTCTTAGTACCTTGAAAACACTCACACTATTTCAAGGAGTGTAAAGATTTCTCCTCAGTTGCTTCAGTTTCTTTGTGTACTGTATTCTAGAGTCTCCGTATACATAATAATGCATCAAATGGCTTGCTAGAATAACATTCTGTGTAATAGAAAATAGAGTATAAATACTCTGAGTTCTCTATGTTCGAGAGATGGGGTGAGCTGAGCAGGGTGTCAGGAGCCAGGGTAAGGATAATTTCTGGTAGTGCAGAAACTGGTGGCACATGACGTCTGCTGGTTAACCTGAGAGTGAGCAGGGAGGTCACAGCCCTCTGCTCCCTACCTGGTCCTGCAGCTACCACCAGCTTCCCAGGCTTAGCAGCAGGGAATGTGGACCAGCTACAAGGGTGTATTAACTCAAACTGCCATCATTTATAGGGTGGAGTCAGGCAAACAGACAGGGACAATAACCTCTTAGATTTCCCCATCATGATTCAGCAGAGCTTGTCTAATGAACTCCCTTTGTTGATGTGGACAAATTAATTCAGCTCTCTGGGGTACAGGAGGTGCTGTCACTCAGCTCAGTTCTCCCAGAGCCAATGGCGTCTTTTGCTTTCACCAGCCCAGGAGAGAACCCCAGTGCTTCACTGTCCTCAGGATAGGATTCATTATTAGTGTCAAGTACTCTGGAGACCAGAGAACTGAATGGGTATTAATATATGTCAGATTATTAGGACACTGTGATAAAACTGAGCTGGGAAATGGGGTTTGTTTGAAACTTGGGAGAAAGGAGTAAACTGCACATAGCACAATCAAACTTGGTGAATACTGTCTGCTTTAGGGGCTTACTTTAAGGGTCTTTGTGTGATAATGCTTCAACTAAATCAAGGAAAATGGCTTGGAGACTCCTGTTAACCCCAAACAGATACACATTTTTAGCAATATAGTCCTGTTTGTAAATGTAACAAAATATTTTGGCCTGCAGTTTTATGTAATGTTTTTCCAAATGTTTCCTGTTCAGTGAATACGGAACAGTTGATCACAGCAAAACACAAATGTGTGGTTTGCTTCTGTGGGTTTAGAAAGCAAACTTTCCACGTGCCTTTTGCTTCTGTTTGACTGAAAGGCTCTTTGGGTGGTAACAGGAGTGTCCAGGTTTTACATGGAAATGATTCTGAAAAACTCTGGTAGTTTGAGGAGAGTGGTTTAACTGACTGACACTTTTACAAGCAAGGGCCATCTGAGGAGCTGATTTATATGAAGTGTAAATGTTGTGGTGTTACAGCCTTGTCACCCTATAATTGCAAGCGCAGCTCTCCTGCTTTATGTTGTCTCTTAACTATGTGTTTCTCCCAGCAATGCCTTATCAGATACATGAATATCAGGCTCATCTGGTGGCAGCATCCATCTCCACTTCTGGTATTTGTTCATTTAGATGTTACAATTTTTATTCACATAGGGCATATAGCTCTGTGTAGCAGTGCCTACTCGTATTTCAACTAGTTAGGTTCAGAGCACTAAAAATGTCATTGGTGTGATATCAATTGCTAATTAGGCTTCTTAATACAAATGCTTTGATTGAGTAACGTCTGGTGTTTTAAACATCCTCATTGTGGCTGTGCCTGCTGTAGGTGTGTGGAGCGGGGAATACCGGGAGCCTCCGTGGGGTTCTGCCAGGCTGCCCTGCCGGCGTGCTCGGAGCCACGGGCGCTTGCGTGCACTGACTGGCCTCAAACATGCACACACAGCTCTCCCCGTGTGACACTGGGATAGTATTCGTGCATCAAGGTGACTCCTAGGAGCAAATCAAGACTCATCAGCCTTCCTAGTTTGTAAAGGAAAGGTTTACAGTTGGTAAAGGTGAGAGAGGAAACAGGCGATATAATATCGGTGATGTGTTAGTGGTTGGGGGGTTTAGTGACTTTCACCTAAGGGTCCTGTTTTCAGTCCCTGATAGTTTTCATGGGTATAAATCATTCTGTTTGACATTCTCTTGTCTGGATATATGCTGTACTTGCATATTTCCATTGTAGGAGTATTTAATGAAAATATTTTGATCATCACTAGGAATGCATCCAGGCGATACTACAACTTGGTTTAGTTATGTAAGTACATCTCTGTGAAATGGTTTCCTGCGAACTTTGGAAGAGAGATTAGAATCTGGCAGCTAAATGTCACCTCTGTCAAAAGTGTCCCTTTATACTCTCGCAGAAACCTGTCTGGATTTGGTTTCTGAAAAAAACTCTCAGTCCACATAACATTTGTTTGATAGTTTTCTTAAAGAAAAACAAACCAGAAAACCCCAACCAAATCACCTCAGTTCACATAGTGCTAGTAAGTTTGGTGGGTAGCTTTTACTGATCCCACATGTTTTCCTGATCTGACTAGGCAAACAGCTTTTCTAGAACAGGAAATGATAAACTGAGTGTTCTTAAATCATAGTATATTGTCGTATGTCCCAAGAGGGATAGGGTAAGGTAAAAAATGTCAACCTCTGATATTTCTTAGCACTTCAGTTCTTGACTTGACCATGTCTAATGCTATTAGCCTTCCTTTTAATACAATAGAGATGACCATCACAGATTGTACCTGAGTTATAGAGGCAGTTTGTTGCTAAGTTTTCTGTGTAGAATTTGAGTAGAAACAAATAGTCATAAACTGCTCATTTTCCCCCTCTGCATTCTGGTAACAGTTTGCATCTGTACAGGATTTGAGGGAGGAAGGCAACCTCGTAGCTCGGTGGGACCTGAACATTCCATTGTAAAGCAAGTTCCCTCTGCAGCTACAATCATGAGAAAATTCTTTTGCTAAGGGCATCGTAGGATGGTAGGGCTCTTTGGATGTGTGGATGTTCTTTGCTGGAAAAAAAAATCAAGATATTTGACAATTTCTTTGGTAAATACATTGTGATTTACAGTTTTGTGGTAAGTCAGTAGTTTATTTTGAATATAACATCCAACATATTTCAGTAATAGAATTCAGCTTGGCTGCTAGACCACATCTTGAGAGTTGAAATTCCTTAGCGATGTTTCAGAGCAACAAAGTGTTCTGGTCTGGGATTTCTTTCTCCACCCCTTCTCTTTCTCACCCCAGCAAAACCTTCACATTTTTCCTTTTACAGAAATAATATCAATTTTTTGGCTATTTCTGGTACTTGCCTCTCAGCTCCTATCCTCTGCCCCCGACAGTGTGATTTTTCTGATTTTTCTGCTGCCTTTGATTCACCTATTGTTCCAGCTTCCTGCCAGGCGAGAGACATTCAATAGATAGGATTCTGGGAGGCATGAATTTCAAGCAGCTTTTCTTGAGTTATGTGCCTGAGGTTGCACTGCACAGGAAGGTGTGTGGTATAAAGGTATTGCTCTGGTCGTCCTTTCCTGGTGTAGGCAGATTTTTACTCCACAGCGTCTCCAAATAGACAAGACGTGACTAATGAGGTTTTTACATGAAAGGCAAATGAAATGTTTGGTCCAAGACAGCTCACTGGAGAACTTCATTCTTGCTGCTGCAGTCTTTTTTTACTCACTTTCTCTCCCCTCTTTGCTGGTGTGCACTATGATGGGAATAAACAAGAGGTCGCTTTGTGCTGTATGAGCAGCAAAGTGGCTGATGAGTGAGTGCATGAATTGTTTTGCAGAGTATCCTGTCTCTGGAAACAGCTGGAAACTCCTAATTTAAATAACCTGAGATGTTATTTTGAGAGACTATGAATGTCACTCCCCCAACTGCTCAGGATGCTGCGAGGAATTAGCACACACTCAGCATCTTAGAATCAGTCACCTATCTTGGGACAGGGTGATAAGAAGCACAAACCTTTTTATAGTCCTTAGTTGCAGCTCTTTTACTTAATCATGGGTTAATAACCATTAGTCGTTTCAATCTACTGCTTAATTTAAGCTCTAGAGTAATTTCCAGTTTGAAGCACTATTCAAAAGCAACTTTATAATTAATTCTTTGAGTATTTCTGGGTAAAAGGTAATACTGAGAAGTGACAGAGATTTCTTCTAGGGATTAATGTTATCACTGGTAAGTGTCAGGCATACCGATAATATTACAATCTCCTTGCTTTCTTCAGACATGTGTGCTATTGATTGCTGCATCGATGACTGGTTCCTAGCTGAGGTTCATTATACTGCACAGCAGAGGCTTGTTTGTGTTTTATTGGGTATGTATGACCTGTGATTGCCCTATGATAAACAGTGGAGCAAGTAATTTAAAAAGAAAAAGCAGGAATTCCTGAAATTGAAAGTAGTTGTTTACTTTTGCCCCTCTTCAGAAGACTCTAGTGAATATGTATACATGGCTCCAGTATGGTCTTGTTAACTCTCATTGGATTAAAGATTAGACAAACTGGAAATACTTCATTTTTACATCACTTTTAACAAATTAAGGAATTCAAAAGTAGCACCAGAAACCATTACTAATGGGGAACTGAGCATGTTCTCTCTGTTCAGCTTGCCTGGCCACCACTCCGTTTCAAAATGTAGTAATTTTTTTGTTCCTGTGTAGTCTCTCTACCAGGCAGCCCTTGCCACAACCGTGCATCCCTCAGGATCAACTCCCTGAGCTCAGTACAGAGCAAATACAGCCTTGTGGATACACTGGTACTCTGCTGCCTCCCATTTCAGCCTGCTGTTGGAGAACTGGGCAGTGGATGGGAAAGCTCATGCTGTCTGTGCCTGTACTCCCCTCCCTTTCTATCTACATGTTTAGAATTTCTTGTGCAGAGGCACATCTCTAACAGTCCTGCAGTTTTTAGAACGGCAGATCAGCTTGCAAATGAAAAGAGTAGAAAAATTACTTGAACATAATAATTTAAACTGCTACACTTGTATTTTCTTCTGAACTGCTCTGATAATTCTTATGGCAAGACAAATAAATCAGAAGCCTTTCACTTCAATAACTTAAAAATATTATCAGTCTGGCAGCATTTGAGTGATGCTGCAATATCTGACTTTGTACTTAAGTGGTGTTACAATGTCAGCAGAGTAGTTTTTACAGAATTTTTCTTTACAGCACTCTAGCCTCTCATCTTCAAGTGACATTATAGACCACTGAACAAGAAATTCATCAATATAAGTAGGTACCATTTTCTGAAAGGATAGTACCTACTCTTACCTTGAGAACTTTTAATCGTTCATTTCCCATGTTCAAACTTGCTATCACTTAATTAATCTTTGTAGTTTCGCTGAAACCTCGACGGTTCCTGAGTAAATAGCTGAAATAGGGGCAGCTTTGATGTTTGAAAACTGTAATAGAAGAAGGCAGGAGATGCTACTGACTTCAGAAAATGTTTGAGTGATCCCTCCCACGTGCCAGGGCTGCAGCATTATGCAGGTCTCCCAAGGGGCTGCTGCTGTGCTACGGCAGGAGAAGCCAGCACTGCTGTGACAGGGCTGCTCTGCAGGGAAAATGGGAGCAACGATAGTTTAATTATCCCCCCGAGCCGCAATTTAGAGGAATAGCTGCTGATACTAATGGGGACAGCAGTACACAGAGGAGGGCTGTTGCAGGCTTGTTCTGTCCCCTCTCACCTCCCCTTGTAGTTTATAGTTTGAATTTGTATGACGTTCTGGAATAACAGCATGCAGTGCTTTACCTTTTATTTGTTTTCATATTTGTGGCTTTATTTGTGATTATAGTGGTGGTTTTTTTTGATATGTTCTCACATAAGAAAGGCATAAAAAGGGTGGCAGGTTGTAATGGAAGACCATTGCATTTCAGGTGTTCCCTTAAATCAGTTGTGCTTTGCAGTGTTGCTGCCATCAGGAACCGCTGGTGGTTTCCAGGAGGGGGCTGTGCCAGAGGTGGGCACCAGCCAGTGGTCTCCTGGCTGTGGCAGTTGAGGGCTGTGTTGTTGAGTTGTACTGTGGGCTCACACCAGGGCAGGTTCAGCTCAGGACTGTCACCTTCCTGCCCAAACAGGGCTGGAGCTTTCAAACTTACTTGCTCTGAGTAATACAGTTCTCTTCCTGCTGGAGGAGAGCAGGGCATGGGGTGCTGACTGCACCTGTTCTCAGGCAAATGTGGTAATCTTTTCCCCTCTGGATGCCAGTGGGTATGTTGCCTCTGGTTCATTAATTCTTGGCATGTTGACAAGGTTCTGCATAGGAATTTTATTGTCTCTTTCACCATCTTTACTCCACTTTAACAAAAATATTAGGTGATTTCCCCAGCTTATCTCATACAATACATAAAATACTTATTTTATACTTTTCCTTTTGAGGTAATAATAACTAAATATTTCTGCTTGAGAAATAGTGTTGATTTCTGGAAGCAAGTACAAGTACAGACATGGTCCAGATGGGAGCTAAAGAACACCTGTTTAGCCAGGAATAGTGAAGAAGTACGATGCTAATTCCTCTAATGTCATGTATAATAACATTCATGCTGAACTGCAAACTATCTGAGATGAATCCTTCATTTTTCCCGCTTTTGGATTACTCATGATGAACTATCAGTTAACTAAGATAAATTTTTTTAAAAATTTTATTTTTTCTATTCTTTTGGATTGTATACTGGAGTAGAGCATCTTTTCTGATGCAGAAATGCCATTTTACCCTGTCTCCTAGAGCGCTTATTCTTCTCCTGGAGAAAAAAAGTTATTTTGCTAATTCCATCTTGCTTTAGAGGGAAGTTTAGAGCCTCAGGTCTTCACAGCAGCGTGAAGAGCTGGCAGAGTCTTCTTTAGGCTGAGCCTCTTACATCCATGCTGTTGTGTCTGCCCTTTGCTCCCATCTGGAATTTTACAGCCTGAGAACCCTATAGAACTTTACTGTTACAATAACCAGTTTTACACAAGTTGCCAATCTGTTATTAAAATAATTCAACAACTTGACTGGTTTTGAAGTTCACTGGTATCAATTGCCAAGGTGCTTAGGTTTCAATCTATAATGTGAAGCACCCTAATTGATTTCAGTGCTGTTTGTATTATTTCTCTTTGGTTACTCTCTTTCCACAGCTTGGCAACTAATATCTCCTTGGAGACTGCTGTGGTTGATATTGTGGGTTGCCTTTGTAGTTTGTCTTATCTTCAGTAGAAAAATGCCTAATTGTTAAGGGTATAGGTAATATATAAATCGTTAAGTGAAATCAATGAAGGCATCTAATAAAATCAAAGAATGCATTGGAATATGGAAGATGAAGCGAGACTCTGTGCAGTCTGTCAGGGAGATTAACAGGCGGTGGGATCCAAACAGAAAACTTAAATCCTTTGACTAGGTGATACCTGGAAAGTTTTGGGTTTTGCTTCTGACAAGCCTCTAATGCCCATTATTCTTTCTTCTGTTTTAAAACATGTATGTGCATTGTGTCATTGCAACAGATTTAGGAGCAGCTGAGACTCAGCCCAGCAGAAATCTCCAGGACATGTGCAAAGTTGACTTAAAGTAGTTAAATGAGCCCATCTGCTATCCAGGTCTTTTGCAGTATTGAAGTTTTGTTCACTTTGTAGCTTTTTGGGGTTTCCAGTCATGTGCGTAATAAATGTGCTGAATAAGGCAGTGGTCTGGCTGAAAAAAGCAACTTATGTATAATCTGAAGTGTATCCTCAGATAAAATGGATTTACCTACTTAGTTACTGGTGTAAAACTGGGTGCTGTTTTTGGTTTGTTTGTTTGGGGATTTTGTTTTGTTTTTAAATAAACTGACCACATGTCACTTAGTCATCTTGTTTCTTTTTCAGAAGTCACCTGTAAAACTCTGAACATAATCCTTAAACCCCCTCAGAGGAAAATTTTTCTGGTTTTTTTTTTTTTCTTGGCTTGCTATGAGGAGTTGTATTTTTGTCTCATTTTCTTTAGTTTGGCTTGCCTATTGTGAAATTTGGGTCCTAATTTTGAAATTTATTCGCTTAATTTTATTCCTGAACTCAAAGGGATTATTTAAGGAAGTGCATAATTTTTGTAAGCATTCTGCCATTATTATTTGGGTGCACAAAAGAAGTCAAAGGTTTTGCCTATGCTTAATCTAATTATTTTTCCTGTCATATTAAAGGTGATTAGAAATAACATCATTAGTAACTGTGACACAACAATCATATAAAATCAGGGTAAAAAACCCTGGAATTAAACTATTCTCTTAAGAGATAATACTCTGTTCCTTTCCTCACTCTACATTTTTGATTAGTGTATTCACAGTCACCTCGTGTTTCTGTGCAGCTTGAGCTTGGATATCAGCCAAACTCAATCTGAACCTCTTTTGGCTTTGGGAAAATGTAAGGCGAGTGTACGCATTCATTAAGAGAGAACAGCCTTTCCTTAGGGAGAGATGGGCCTGGACCACACAGTGTTAAATGTCTGACCTGAATAGCTGTGAATGTCAAGTCTACTCCATGTTCACCTCGAGTCAAAAGTTTAATGCCGGGTGACGCCATTTATAGATTTTTTATTTTATTGAATCACTGTTGTTTATAGCTGTCGTTATGCACGGGGGGGGGAGTATATACTTGAGATGACACTATATATAAAAGAACATTTTTTAGGGAGGGATATTTGGAGTCCTTTAGAGAGGGACCGGCATGAATGAGGCTGCCCCACCAAGGCAGTCAGGAATCAAAGGCAAGCATGCATGGGCAGGGGCCCTGACCTTAACAACAGGAGTGTAGCCCCACGGCACCCAGCCAGGTGAGCTGAACAGGGCTGGAATGGTGGCAGGTGCTGTTGAGAGTCCAGAGAACATTAGAGAAACAAGGGGTGACAAGCTGGGCCCAAGGTCAGTCAGCAAGTCAAGAACAGCAAAGGACAGAGGTGAGTTGAGCAAGAGCCCTGTCTGCTGCACTGCCTGGGGGAGGACTGGTGTCATGTAAACCTGCTCACGGTGGTCAAGGGCTACTGGTATGCTCAGGGCCATAAGGCTTTTGTTGGTTTCAAGCAGAGAAAATACTAAATAACTTCTTCAATTTTTTTTTTCCAATGCACTGGTATAAGTTCTAGATCCTCTGAGAAAAATGTGTTAGTGTTTTGATTTTTTATCTGTTCACTTAAGCTGATGGAAACTTCTCTTCTAGAAGGGAGGTGGTTGGTTATCTAGCATTTGTTCTATTACCCTTAAGTGGATGTAAAATCCAATAGCTGTCACTAAAGAAAGAAAAGAAAAGAGCAAAGTAAGACTTTATTATTCTGGTATACACCTTGAAAGTCTGCAGGGTTTTTTAGCTGGTGGAGATCTCAATAGAGAATTTTGTGGTACAGGAGTCATTGCATTCCTATGTATATAACACAGTGGGAAACAAAGATGACAATATCATACCTTTTTCTTTTTAAAGGGCTTTATGATAATATGTTAGTATGGTAATATGTTCTGGTGAGAAGGATGCTTTTGCCACCAGAGGAGGTGACCCACGCATGTGGTGGGGGTTTTTTAATCTCAGGTGCAGCAACAGCTTCTGATGGATCAGTATGACCGTTTGTGATGGAGTTTGAATGTGACTGAAATGGTTTGCAGGATAAAAGGCTTGAGCTGCAGTTTGTTAGTTTGCTTTACTCAGCATAGCACTGATGTTTTGGTGGGAGATAGGAATATATAACACAGTGCTGAGGAGGAAGAATTACCAGGTGTGCTGCCTCATGGAAATTCGGCTCCAGAGCTTCTTTAACAATTGCCAGGGAAAAATATTTCAAGTACTACAGCTGATTTGATGGGTGTGAATTAGACCAGAAAGCTTCAACATATAAGGCCAGAGCCTGAACTGGCTTGATTGGGGGAGGAACTTATTTGCAGAGCCTTCGTTGTAGAACCAGCCCCAGAGGAGGATGTGAGGAACACAGGTTGGAGATGCTTCATCATCTTGTTTCATGTGACTGTCACGTTCTCCCTCTTGTGCACTCTGTGTGTGGCAGTAGTAGAGGAGCTCCAAGAACTGTCTCCAGATTCTTTTCGTGGAGTAACTGTCTGGAATCAGTTTTGCTTCAGTTAACACCCAAGACCTAACAGGGGGGACTATAGTACTGGACCTTATGAAAATAGTTGTGGCAACTGATAAGTACATTTAATAAACATAAAGATAAACAAGCAACATGAATAGGTATGATACAGTAACACAGTTTGAGAGGCATAAATACCATTCAAAGCTAGCTCTGAATTCTGACTTCTACCATACAGATCAATATCCCAGCAGCACGTGTTCTGATTTACATCATCTTACACACTCAATTGCTAATTTACAGTTGATCTGCCTCCTCCAGCAAACTGTAGAATCACGGAATAGCTTAGATTGGCAGGGACCTTAAAGAGCATCCAGTTCCAACTCCCTCTCTAATGGTCAGGGACAGCTTCAAATAGATCAGGTTGCTCAAGGGCCCATCCAACCTGGCCTTGGACATTTCCAGGAATGGGGCAGCCACAGCTTCTCTGGGCAACTTGTGCCAGTGCCTGACCACCCTCACAGGGAAGAATTTCTTCCCAATATCTAATCTAACCCTGCACTCTGTCAGTTTAAACTTTAATGCTACTTTCTGTTGCATTTTTCAAAATTTAGTGACTGCCATGTCTTCCCTGAATGTTGGCCCCTTGGAGATGTTTCCCAGCTCTTGACAGTTTCTGTGAAAGTGAGCAAAACACAGATCAAGCAGAGTAGTAAGGGGTTATTAGGACCCACCAAGTAGTGGGTTGGGGGGTCTTTGGTTCCTGGCAGAGTATGTGAGCCTAGGGATGGTGTGCTGACATGGTACTGGTGCTCCCTGTGTATGCTTCCTCTTTTGGAAGCAATTTTAAACAGTTTTAGGTCTAAAATCCCCATCACACCTACTACCATTTTTAGCATCTATTGTGTGTGAATTCAAGCTGCCTCCTTTCCAGTGCTGCAGTTGCCCCACCAGACAGTGCTTTAGAAATGACATCATTTAACCTTCTGTCAGTTCGTCTTTGTTAGAGAGCTGTAAATCCTGGGCTCTCCTTGGGGTTCTCTTGATAGATTTCACATTCACTTGCTTTAAGCCAAGTGGTGCTCTGTTCTACTAGAGAAACATCGCTGAAGTCAATAGCGTTATGTCTTTTTTCTTTTTTTCTGCATATCTGAAATTCCCTGCAGGCAAAAGAGAATAGGAGATGCTGTGCCCTCTGGTTCACAGCTGAACAAAAGCTGCTGCTTTGGAACTGCAATGGCTCATCCCCAAAACACAATGAAATTGAAGGACACCAAAAATAGAGATAGAACATGTTTTAAGCACCTCTTGCATTGTTTTCAAATGTTGCTTTCCCTTTTGACTTCAGGTGAACGTATTTGTTTCTTAACTGGAAGGTAAAAAGTGTTTGTCTTGAACATAGATTATGAACATCCTGCAGCTTATTCTTTAAAGAAGTTACTGAAGTTGGTTATTTAAACCAATTATACAGTAGTACTGTTATAATACTGTGCAAACTCCCAGAATCATAATAGGCCAAATTAAAACAGGACATCAGCCCACACTTTAGAAAAGGTGCTATATGTCAGTTCTTTCAGCAAAATTCATAAGGCTTTTTTGAAGATGCTGCTGGTTGTTTAGCTATTCCCAGACAGCAATGAGGGACCTTGTTGTGTTGACTGCAGTTGTTGTTCTAAATGTGACAGGTCAACTGTAGTCACTGAGATTAAGAAACGTTAAAAATACTCTAGTATCTCTAGGATGTACCGATAATCTATTTTCTTTTAGTTTATTGCGAGCCATCTACTTAAAAAGTCACCACTGAGATCAGTGATGGGAAAGGTTAAATTCTTCATGAAGTATAAAAGATTGCTAAGAAAATTCACTCCCCCCTGCCAAAAAAAAAATTAAAAAATTGGATTTTGTGATTTCTGTTTGGTTTTTTTGTTTGTTTTTTTTTTTAAGTATATGACTACCTGAGATGAAAGCATTTCCAGTATTAAGCCATTATTTTATTGGTGTGATATAGGATGAACTGTGAGCCTGTACTGTTCATGCTGAATCCAAAAACTCTTTCTCAGCTCAAGCAACAAAAAAAGATGCTTGAATACTGCTTGTAACAATTCTTCTCTCATGTCAAGTGTATGTGAAAGATGAGTAAAGATCTGTGTGGCACTCGCACTGGTGTCACTGGGGAAAATGATTCTGTCATTACTAATGAGCCAGAAGGAATTGCTCTGAGAACAAATCCAGCTCAGCCCCTGGGCAGGCAAGCTGCTAGTAGTGGGAAAGATTTTAAAAAACAAGCAAACAAACAAAAACCCCTAAGGCTGTTCCTCACAGTCCTGCCAGGTCAGGGTGAATCTGTCACCTGGGAAGCCCAAATACTTTGTCATCCAGTGAAGTACCACTGCTCTGAAATGAATAAACACAGTGATTTCTTAACTTTTTTTTTTCTCCATTTTACTCCTGATCAGTTTTGTTTGTCTACATCTTTTTATAGTCTGGCTAAAATGAGGAAACTTGGATAATATGGTTTAAAAGGGTAAATTGTTCTATAATCTTCCTTTTTCCAAAGGGATCTCTTTGAGGTGTTATTTATCCTTTAGAATAGACAAGTTTCTTTTCATTACATAGATGATATTACAAGGGAAAAAATGATGTTAATAAGAGACATCATAATACACCTTGAAGAATACAAGTAACAGATGGAATGCACATCACGTGCAGTCAGTCAAAGAAGCCAACAGCTTCACTTGGTTGGTGTCATTGTATGCAAGTTTCATGGTATATTTTATATCCCTGAACAATAGCAGCAAATAAATTCTGGTGGTTTTTTTTTTTTTTCAACAAACTCTACATTTGACAAAGTTTTAATATTATAGCCTTCATACTGAAGGGAAATCAATACCTGAAGTGAAAGTGTTGATTGCATTCTGTTAAGGCGGTCCTTAACTTTGATCATAGAATATCCTCAATTATTGGGAAAGCCTGCTATTAAAAGTAAGGTTTATTCACTATAATTAAGGTTTTCCTTTTCTTAATAGGTAAAACAGATTTTTCTTTTTTTCCCTTCAACATGGGACTCTGAACTTTGTGTAATTATTTAACAGTGGGAGTTGGTCTCCAGCAATAGATGAGGAAATATCCTGGGACACCTAGTTAGTCCCTCAGCAATGGGTAGTTTGTGAGGAGGAAATAACATGCTGATTTGCAGTTATAATTGAAGAAAATTGCTCGAGAGGATTCTGACAGTACAGAAAATAGGCCAATTAGTTACTCAGCCCTGATCCTCCTATGATTCATGATTGCCTCAATTTAATTTTGCTGTCACTTAGGAAGCAAGGTTAAGAATAGATTAGCTTCTTTTAGACACCTCTTGGCTTACTATTGCCTGGATTTTGGGGAGGTAGATGGGTAGCAGAGCATGAGATTGTTATATTTTCTTTTTTTTTTCCCCACTATGATTGTACGTTTTGAGTCTAAAAATCAGAATTCCTCAGTGTTGCACTGAATGCTTATTCATCATAGAGCTATAGATGGTGATTAAAACTTTCACACATAAACACCTGTTTTGTTTTTTTTTAAGATAAAATGTAACCTACCAGTAACTTAATAATGCTTTCATGCTATTACCTTACAGCACTCTGCAATAATCAATATTAAATAAAAAGAACTTCAAGCAAAAAAGAAATCACAGCTCAGTAAATCAGCCAAGGGGAAGATTGTACAGCTTGCCCTTGAGCAGTACCCAAAGGCAATGATGCAAATCAAATGATGAGGCTTTAAAATGCCAGTGAAGCCACCCAAAAGGCAGACTAAGGACAACCTTCCTCTGAAGTCCTGGTCTGTGCCACCCTGGTGTCTCTGTCCCATTGTCTCTGCAGTTCAGGGGTTTTATTTGCAACAGTCCATTTCCAAACTGCTGAGAACCGGCCCAAGCAGCTGATGCTGCCTCCTGTAGCCTGTTCTGGACACGGGTGTAACCCTGTCCCTGCTCAGCAGAGCTCTTGCTCTACTGATTATCAGCTGCTTCTGCCTGTCTCTGCCTTACTCCCGCTTTCCACTGCAGGAGGTTGTTTTTGTCCCTACAGGAGAGGAGTATGGAATAAAGATTGGCCAAACCTTTGCAGGTTTCTGTTTCTCTTGTGAGTGTGGTGCACCTGTGTCTTTGTTGGCATCAGTAATAGTGATTGTCTGAGACTGAAATCCTTCTGAACTCTGTTTAGTGCCCCACCGGCACCTCCTTATCTGGGTGTTGCCCTCATGGCATCATAGAATTGTTTAGGTTGGAAAAGACCTTTAAGATAATCGAGTGTAACTGTTAACTCAGCGCTGCAAAGTCCACCACTAAATCATGTTCCAGGTGCCACATGTCCAGGTCTTTTAAATCCCTCCAGGGATGGTGGCTCCACCACTGCCCCAGGCAGCCTGTTCCCGGGCTTGTCAACCTTTTGGTGGAAAAAAATGTTTCCTACTATCCATTCTAAACCTTGAGGCCTTTTCTTCTTGACCTATTGCTTGTTACCTGGGAGAGGGAGCTGTCCCCTACCTGGCTATAACCTCCTTTTAGGTACTTGTACAGAGCAAGAAGGTCTCCCCTCAGCTTATCTTAAATGTCACCTTTTCTGAAACTGTATATTATTCATTGCTTGATAGATGTGTTGTTGTTCTTAAGCACACAACAGCTGGAATTCTTGCCATCTCATTTATTTTGTGATTTTTTTTTTAATCAAAATTAGACATCTCCTTAGGAGAATAATGAATCACTCAACTATTTTCATTAGAGAAAACAGCACTGTCACAATAATGGCTTCTTTATAGCAAATAAATGTACCAGAAAGACCAAGACTTTTTTTTTTTTTTGACTTTTCAAGTTTGTATTGCAAAGAGAACAAAAGTGTCAAGCTGTATGTTCCTTGCTGTGGACACAGACCAAGGAGATAAAAGGGATGATTACAAAATAGATTCAACAAGTATGTTTGTGATGCAGATCTAAAAGTCAGAGAAAATTACTTGAAGACAATGCAAAAGCAAAGGAACTATCTCAAGAAGCACAATGTTTGTGTTTCTTCCCTTGTAAATACAGCATTTGCCTTCTCCTTACAGAGAGTTGGGCTCACTGAAGCTGTTTACCACTGCACAGGATAGACAGGAGCCTGCTAAATTGGCAGAGCTCTGTATTTTATACCCCTGGCAGATAAAATGCATTGCTTGTTTGGTGTAGCAACACAAATCACTTGCACGCCCAGGCTGTAGCTCTTAAATTTCAAGAGCACTCAGGAGCTGTTCTGTGCTCGTACCCAGAAAGGGGAGTGCACATATTTTTCTGTGGAGGGGGGAAAAAGAGGTTCCTATTTTTAAGCATGCATATTTTAGCTGCTATGGTCAATTAGCTGAGCTTGTGTGAGACCACTGTCATGTACAGTACAGGTTTAATGCCAGGCTGTCTACACACGCACCTCAAATGCCGTTTTCCAAGGAACTCATGGAAATTATGTCCCCCCCTTTTGCAGGGAATAGACTGGGAATGGCAGGTGCAAATAGATGTACGTGTGCACATAACAAAAGCAGGAATAAAAAGGAAAAAAAATACTAGTTGGAGCTTTATATAGTTGAAAAGATGTTTTGGTTTGACAGTGTAAGTTCTTTTGTAACAAGTACCATTGTTCTTGTAGCTTATGCGATTTCCATTGACTTATTCTATATTCTATATAATAAAAGTTAAGGAGTAGAACAAGAACAACTTGCAGTTTGGAGCAAGTTAATGGTATTTCATTAACAAACTGTAAATAGTAACAGCATAAGCTAGATGTGGAACTGCTTTCACAGGCCATAAATGCTTAATGTTTATTACCAATAAAAGTCAAAGGAGCATTTAGCAAAGCAGTTTACCAAACAAACATTAAATACTATAATGCATTAGATTCAGTGGACAGAATCAGGTTATTTAATTAACAATGAGTAATCTGTTAGGGCTTTATTCACCACAAATAATCTGCAGCTTCACACATTAAAAGGCCTTGTGAAAGCTGTGTAGGGTGGAAGAACAACCCAAAGGTGCCAGATGTATAAAGTCCCAGTGGGTGAAGAGTTCACATTTGCTGTTTCCAGACTGATATATCTTTGGCCAGACAGGTCTAGATTTCATGTCGTTCTGATAGGGTGAGCATTCTAGAGATATCACTATAAAAATAATTGTTATGTATGTTCTCAATCATATTCTTCTGATGTTTGGCATGTAGGCCATCTTTACAAAGAAATATGTAACAAATGACTGATTAGAATATTATCACATTTAAGATGTAAAACTTGTGAGGAAGACTGTAGTATGAAAACCTGGAGCAGACAGATATCTGCTCAGTAGCCTCATTCAATTAAATAAGATTTTGCAGGGTTAGAAACTTTGCAAATTTAGCAACCTGGAGGACCTGTGTGGGTTGCATCAAAATCAAAACAAAGCTTGGAACTATGAAACTATTTTAGAAGAGAAGACTGGTTGTGTGTGTTGAAATTTTACAGGTAAAAGAAGGAAGGACTGTGATCGTAATTAAATGAGTTGGTCTAAGAGGGGATGGATATAGCTGGGTATGAACTTTATAACTTCAGAGTTTGGAATCTTATTTCACAATCTTCCCTTCGATAGCAGTTTATGATCATAATAATCATGTGGCTAATGTTCTGTAATTCAATTACTGCGCTGTTGTGAACATTAACAATTATGTAGCAGATCTGAAACACAGTGGGACAAACTGGCAGTATTCATATTTCAGTTAGTTACAGCCTATTTCATAATTACAACAGATAAGTTACTGTTTAATCTATAGCAACATAAGGAATGAGTTACAACAATAATTATGTGGCTAGTACCACCTCTCAAAATGAATAAAACATACAAAATCAAAATTCGGCAAGGTTACAGGGGACCTGGTCTAAGGAGTGTGTGCTCTTTCTTCAAAAGAACATGGGTTGCCGGAAAACTCTAAGTTTGTGTTACTTTCTGTTTCAGATTTTCACGTTGGCTCAAATCATTATTAAGACATCTTTTGAAATATTTTAATTTTTTTTAACTTTAGAATAGTAGGTGTTTTTCACTTAGAATAGCAAGGACATAAAATTTCTACTATGGCTTTTGTTAATATTAGCTAATGTTCACTAATCTAATGCAGTTCATGACCTCATACACTGCTTTGGTTGCTAACCATCACTTTTGGCTCACGATGAAAACAGTTGATTTGAGGTAAGTAGTCCACTTCTTTGTGCATAGACTGTGGGGTATTGTTGGCCTTAATCAACAAGTTGCCACCTTCAGAAATTCTCATTTTTGTCTCCATATCTCACTCAATGTCAGAGTAAATTGCATGATTGATGTTCTAGTCTGTTTATCAAGGAACTCATGCATTCCCTTTTTAAAATCGATATTTAAGAATAAAATAGCCCTGTGATAATTCATTTTATCAATGTAAGTAAAAAAATACTGTTTACTCTTTCACCTGAAGAATTAACTCTTTGAAGATTAACTAAAAGGTAAAATTGATGTAAGTGATGACAAGCCTGGCTGGCTCAGCGTTCCTAATATTGGCTCTCTTCATGCAAGAAACAGGGCAAAAATTAAACTACTGACTTCTGCTGAGCAGTGTACAAAAACCCCCATATGTTCAAAAAACATGGGTAGTTAATTGCTGTAGAGATCATGAAACTTAGCTGTTTCACTTGGTTCTCCAGACTGTGGTGATTCAAGTCATGGCAGTGTGTTTTCCTCTTCCTTTGTACCTTTAAGGCTAAAGAAAAAGGATAAAATGGGAATTCAACTTGCAATGTGTTTAAAAAGACTAGGACTAAGGTTTGAATCTATATTTGGACCTCTGCCACATCATTCCTCCATTGCTGAAAGGTCAGAAGTACATCAGGACCACTGCGTGTCCTTTCTCTGGTCAAAAGAGTTAGCCTTGCCAGTCGCCTTCATTCCAGGTGTCAGTATTCCTGGTGGAACTTTCTAGCTGCTAATTCAGTGTCCTTATAAGTTTGCATAAACTCGTGGTGGCAGGTGACGTTTCTCTGGAGCAGCTGGTTTCACTGTTAACTTGCCCATGTCTGTTCTGCCCTCGGGCTTGTGTGGAGCACTGCTCTGAGGGTCCTGCCAACAGCATATACACGTCTATCAGCATTCTATCAACCATTCTATCAATGGCTTTTGAAAAGGATTAATTTCTTGTGCTGAGCTCTTCTGTTTTCTGGGTTTATAACAAAATTGAACCCATCTAATGATAGTGTGTTGCTATGACCTCATTTTAAGGAAGGCATAATTTTATTAGAGTTCATTATTACAGTATTTATTTTTTAATTCCTGTCTGAATGATGTAAATTGAAAGCACTCTCTTCTAATTTGGTCGCAGTCACAAGACAGATCCCGAGTCATTAAAGGGTATTTAAGTGCAAATATAACTGCTGAAGGCACCAGCTTATTTTCAGAATGTGAAAGCACTGGCATGCACAAGTAGCAAAACTCCTTTTATGCATAAATGTCTTTATGTTCTTATATTTTCTTTACTGTGGTGTCTTCAGCTTCTTTCTGAACATACCTGTAATTTTAGTAAAACCATTCTACCCCATCAAGTATGGCAAATACAAACTTCTCTGCAAGATTGCTTCAAAGTCAAACCAGAACTTATCCCTGTCCTGAAAGAACCAGGACCACTTCTGATCCAGGTCTGAATTCTGCTTTTTCTTGGTTGGTTCTCTTAACCATTTAATTTTTTCATGTAAGTCAATGTACATTATTAATTAGATTATAGAAACTGTTAGCAGCCAAAAATAGAGCCAAAATAGATCAGATCCTTCTAATGCCCCCCAGTGTGTGTATGTACATGTGCTATTTTTGTACACTGAAATAAATCAGTATATGGAGATAAACAGAAATGAAGCCAGTATTTTCCTGTGGTCAGATCATCCAAGTTCCAGGCAAACTGGCCAATATCTAATGGGTACATCATCAAACCCTCATATCTCACCTATACTGTACTTGTGTGTGTTTTGTACCTAGTTGTTATATCTGTGCCTCCTTTTTGAGTCTGAAACTGCAGTTTTCTTATTCTACCTGACCTGTGTTACAGTGTCCTGTGGTGCTGTCAGTAATTTCATCCAGTAGTTGAATTTAAGTTCTGACCTGCAGTTCTGTTATGCCATGTAATAATTAATGGTGAGTCACCAGGAAGGTTCCTGGATGCAAACAAACCAAAAAATGGTCACGCTACAAGGTACCAAGTTATCCAGTATTTGGCCACATTCCCCATGGAAATGTTTGTGTACAGTAGGTGAAAACTTTCAGAGATACTGAAGTATTTACACTTCTGTTGACTTCTTCAGGCTTGGGGTTATTGTGTGTAGTGGTTCATTTACCGCTGATAATTCAGGTAATGGTCTTTGTTAGAAATAAGTTGTGATGTCCTTCAACTTTGTCTTTTCTGAACTTAACTGCATAGACTTATTATAAAGAAGGTTCAACTATATACTTGTTTACTAAAAATTTGAAATGTGGATCAGTCAATTGATACACAACACTTGAACTCGCCACAACAGAATAGTAACTGTACTTACTCATCAGATGAGATTTGAGAAATATGTTTATCTTTGATACGTGATTAGGATGTCAAAGGCACCTAAGCTACAAATGGTAAGGACTTTTTTTTAAGCTGTGATTTCTTTAGCAGAAATGAATATACTTTGAGCTTTTTGGTACTTCATAATTTTTGATATTTAACGAGTGTCTGGTAGTTCAGAGCCTGAATCAATCTGTGATCAAGTAAAAGAGAACTTTTGTTGAATAAAGCCTGGAAAAGTTTAATGTGGGAATTTGTACAATTTCTCATGAACTTCTTTGGAGTGCACTTTTTAGTTCTGTATGTAAATGTGAGTGTTGCAAGACTTCATCTCTACCTAATTCATTGAGAAGCCTGGTGATACAGATTTTTCGGCATCTTCCAAGATGAGGTAAGTCCCCTCCTTTCTTTTAACTTTTTTCTAAATATATTTTTTTAAGACATACAGATAGCATAGCTGAAGAAATCTAACCTCTGACAATTTTTGAGATTATAATGCCTTTCCACTAAATCAAGTCAATATTATCCACTGTGATCTGAAAATATTTTGTTGAAAGCTCAGTTTAGGTCTTGGTTAACATCTTGTTTTCAGCAGAGATGTCTTTATTTGGGATATGGTTTTGATGAAAAATCTAAAATGGTCTTTTGAGTGCTCAAGCTTTATCTTTTATTTACTTGCTAAGTCTCAGATCAGCACGAAGTTTTGTTGGAAAACACTATGTATGCACAAAACAGACACATAAAACTTTGGAATGAATGTTTAGACTCGGAAGCCTCATCCTTGTTGTTATAACTTGCAAAGTGCAGTTAAATACTTAAGTCAGTAACCAAACCAAAATCATCAAAGTCTGACATGCAATCAGGATTATATTGTTACCAGCTTATCCTGTGTGCTAGAAAGAATCATTTCACTATTCTCTTTGTCAGGACCCATGTGATTAAAAGTTGCATGCACACACACTGTTCCATCGGGAATGTGCACAGTGCCTTCAGAGCAACAGATTAAAGAATCTCTGTATTTTAAATAGCTTTTTTTTTCTTTACAATGTGAATCACATAATCCCCTCTTATCCATTTTAATAAGCTGTGCTTTATGCTGATCTACTGAGTGAACATTTGATAAGGATTATAAAAATGTGTTGCATTTCTGTTAAATCACCAACATTGCACTTTGAATCAGACTTGAATAAAATATATGGAGATGTATTTCCTCTCCTTGCCCGTTTTCAAAGGCACTGATCCCTCATCTAAGACTATTGTACTGTGGCTTCCAATTATAATTTTGCTTATGATTGTACCTACTCTGACTGCTTCCCCTGGCTAAGGGCTCCAAATGTTTGGCTCCTTCGTTGTGATGGGAGGACAAAAGAGTATTTGCATACAGACAGGCTGCTACTGGCAGCAGGATCGTCTTTTGCAGGTGTAACGCTAACAACGAGCCTCCGAATACTTTTGCAGAGCAGGATGAGCACGTTCTCCTGGCCTTTTCATCTTTTTCAGTTCAAGTACCTTTAGCTCTGTCTGCAAGTTTACTAATCCTGATTCTTTGAAAAAAGATGGTAGCTCTGCTTTTCATTACTTCGGTGATGGGTGCAGACAGATGCTCAGAGGGGCACAGAGATGGCGTTGTCAAACAGCGTGAGGCTGGACCCAGAAACCTGATGTGCAGAAAAGGGAATCAGGTGAAACTGGAGCTATGCAGACTCCTTCAGTCTGCTTGAAAATCTGCCATGCTTTACTTGTGTCTGTAATCTATTATTGAAACTATCAACAAATATGGATCAATGTGGATTTGGCTGTTCCTCGCAGCCTTGCTCTGCCTTCCTGCCCGTGCCTGGAGGGAGCTGGCTGGCCACTGGCTGCTGCAGGGACTGCGAGGGTGAGTGGAACCTTAAGTGCTGACCTATTGCTCAACAGATCTGACAAGAACTTAAAAAGGAGCGTTATCAGCATTGCTCTCTGTTGTCCTGGACGTGTTCTCGTACGTTTCTCTGCCTCTGCTCCCTCTGAAGCAGTGGTGTGCCTGCGGACCCTGAGCCTCTGTCCCTGCTGCTGTCACCATCCTCCCTGTGTTGTGTGCACAACAACAAAGTGTAGCTCTGGGCTGAATTTTGCTGAGGTTTCGAGCTTCAGTGAAAATGTGTTCTCCTCCATCACAGGGAGTACACTTATCGTGTTTGAAGAGAGATGAATTCGGTTGTCTCAGTACCTTCCTCTCAGACCATCAGTGAGGCAGGATGCTGTCACGTGTATGACAAACTGCTCCACAATACCTTTGGATTTTTATGTTGCTTATCATTTGACCATTTTATCTCTAGAAGATTTTGCAAATAAGAGGGGGTTCTCAGCCTCAGAAAACCTCAAGGGACCTGAGGTGTTAGTGCAGCAAGAGAGCTAGAAGCACATCAAGGTTACAGTGATTGTGTAAGCACCTGCCCAGAGCTCCTGTATTCCCAGCCCTGGCACAGGGCATGGCAGGGGGAGATGGCAGAACTGATCTCTGCTGGTCAGCCTTAGTGAGGCACTGCAGGGCTCTGCTTTACACACAGGCAGGTGTTTTGGGACTGGGGAACTGTGCATCAGCTCCTGCACAAACTGTGTGCAAACCCTGTTCTCATTAACAAATGCATTGTATCTGTATCCTGACGTTTAGAGGCCTCTGGCAGGACTCTCAGCTTTTATACAGTTAGGCAAATTTATATTACCCCACAGTCTTATTAAAAAAATCTTGTTATAACTGCCAGAAGTTTTCTGGTTTTTCATTTTGTGGATGCCTTGCATTGCTGCTCTTCAAGGGAAGAATTGAAAGTGAAGCTTGAAGAATCCACAAATGTCTTCTAAGTGAATCTGCTCACTGATGAGAAGGGAATTCTCACATGGAGAACCCAAATAATCCCTTGATTTCAGTGACAGCAATCCCAACACTCCAGAAGCTCCTCTTGCAATAAGAGGATGCTATAACATCCTTTATACAAATAAATTATAAATAGAATAGCTATGAAGAAATGTGTTGACAATACACTTAACATCAACTAATGACAAGTCTACATAAATAAAACATGAAAAAAGTCTGGATCTGTATTACCTCATTCACATATAGAGCCAGCTGGAATCAGCAAAGAAATGCAAATGCTTGACATGTGAGAGTAAAGAGGTTGGTATGAGATCTTGAGTCCATCTAAGGAATGTATTTATATTGTAAATGACTGTGTGTAACCAGTATTTCTAGTGAAGACCTATATAAGCTGTGACTAATAATGAATAAATCAGCCATCTAACCCTTGCCAGTCAGTCAAAAATAATGATTATAAGGTCCTTTTAATTTGTATGTGATTGGTTGGTAAGACAGCACTTAATTCTGCTAAAGAGATAAAGCTCTACAGGAATATAGGACCCAAAGGATATTAAAAGATGTTTCCATTGTAATGTAGTAAGCAAAAATCACTGCATCCAGAGCCTGTCTCGGGCTCCAGTGCCTCAGGGGAAACTGCTGCCTCCTGTTCACCTTGGTGTTTATAAGCTATGATGCTGTAGTCCCTTAGGGCCTGAATTGATATGAAAACCACCAATCACCCACACCACTCTCTTCACATTTTGGGGGAAGTAAAGGGAGAAACCACAGCTGAGCTGTCATTCAGTGCCAGAGAGTGCTGGAAACTGGATTGCACCCACATGTTATCTTGGTGTGGGAGGAAGTGTTGAGTTAGGCATAGGTGTCAGGATTACTCTTTCACGGGAAACTTGTGTGTCCCTTGACTCCTTCTGATACTAATTAGCAAGCACTTGATTGTCATGTCAGTGGGGAGAAAAAAAGGACAACGGGCCTGCAAACTGTTTGAGAACTGTTCTTTCCACCCCAACTGTCCCTGCCCAGGAGTGTTGTTGTGCTTCTGCAGCGTCAGAATGAAATCATCTGCTCTGGTCTTCTTTTCTTCTAGAGCAATGAGCCCTCCTGGGCTTTGGATTTGGTCTTCAATAATGACATATTTCTGGGTTTCATAATGGGACTGTCCTGAAATGCTGGGCCATAGTGCTGAAGGATCCTTTCCTATGGGAAAACTATTTCACCTAATTCTGTGGGTTTCTTGACTAGTGCTATCAATATTTTTCTTTGTCTTAGAGCGTAGATTGCTGAATTCAAGGTTACTTAATGGTGTTTGTCTAGTACAAAAGATGGCAACATTAACATTTTAAGGTGCTCCTGAGCATTTCCAAGTTTTTACTATAAGATGTACTCTGTGTGTAGCACTCCTGATGGTATGGCACAACAAACCAGCCCTGTCAGCATTTGTGTGCAATTCCTTCCCCCACAGTCGAATTCAAGCCATTGAAAATATGCTTTAAAAGTCTTAAAATTTCTGAGTTTAACTTAAAATTAATAAGATTTTGTTTTAATATTACATTTTTCAGTTTTTGTGCAAATAATATGCAGCTGCAAGTGTGTTGCTGGGGTGCCTGTGTTATATGATGTGTTAAACATATGAATGTGAATACAGAGAAATGGTTTGGACAGGTAGATATCTTGACTATAGAGCAAAGAATGTAAGAACATCAGGGGTACAAATAATGAAGCAATAATCTTGTGAAGGACGTCCTGATTTCACTGATTCTCTCCATGCATAGTGCTTTGCTTTCTTTTCTGCAGCAAGAATTAGCTGAAATCTCTTGCTGAATTTTACTAACAATGTTGCTGAGCTGTTTTGTTGTTGTTTTTTTACTTTTTTCCTGGAATGACTAATAAAATACATCCTTGAAGTTCATGGGAGAACAGACAAAAAACCCAAGCAAACAAAATGGGGCTGTTACTGCCTGGGAAGTCATTTTGCGATGGATAAAAGGTCAAAGTAGCTTTTTTCAGTGGATTTTCCTGTTGGGAATATTTATCATCTACAAAGTGCTGCATCTGCGACCTTTGTGAGTATTTTATCAATAACAAAGAACTGAATAATTCTACCATTTTTGAAAAAACACTCATCTATATTTAAACAGTATGGAAGAGAAAATCTTTGTGCTGAGAGCTTTGGAGGAAAGTTATATACAATAAATGCTGTTTTTTATGGCCATTATTAACTTGCCATGTTTAGCTGAAGAGGCAGCAGGGTGTATACAGTCTCCATGGTTTATGTAGAAGTAATTAATTCAGTTGTATTCAGGTTTGTGCATGTTTTCTTATAAATGTCTGTCAGTCATGAGCTCAAGTGACCATAACACCCTGGGATAGGGTGCAGGGCACTGTAGCTCAGCATCTGAGCTGTAGCATAAGCCCAAGTGTGGGTTTGGCTCTGAGCAGGTTCTGCTCAAACTCTGTGTCACCACGAGGTTGCCTCACACGTGGGTTCCATCATGGTTTAAAGAACAAGCCCAACCTTCTCAAGCCTGGGCTGCAGGCTTGAAGAGGTGTAAATAAAGGTGCATCTAGAGAGGTTTACAGACATATGATGATTACATTAGTGGAAAGATTACCATAGTTCATAATTTTTCAGATAACCAATGTCTTGAAATAATTAAAAAATTATAAAAGTTTTTCTGGTCAGGTAATAAGACTTCTTCCCCAGTTGTTTTGTGCTTGTCATATTATACTTGATGTTTAGTTATTTTTTTTCTCGTGCATGTTTCTAAGAAGAGCATTCTGAGTGCATCAGACAGAACATTAATGAATGCAGATGTGTCACTGTGAAATCACTGTTGTGTTGAAAGTGCTTGCACAGGCTCTAATTTGGGAACAAAAAGACTGTTGTGTGATTTATGGATAATGACAGTTAATGTATTCTAAATTATTAAAAAACGTTACTGGCTTTTGTTTACTAATTTTGTACTTTATTTAAAACAGCAAAATTCAGGACAGTTCAAGGCTGAGATGCAAGTCAAGATTCACCAAATACAGTTATGGAATATATATCCCAGTCAGTAAAAGTCAGTGAGTCTGAATGATCCCTTTTTTCTCTGTCATTGAATTGACTCTGTTATATAAAATTATAAATAACCCTGTGACATCTGAAATTTAGCTGGATGCTATACAGGAATTGTGGTTCCAGCAGCTTGTGTGAGATAGCTGCAGAATACAAAATAATGAAATAACATAGCTGTAGTCACAAAGACAGACACTTTTCATAGTGTTCTAATGACAGCAGAGTGCAAATGAGGAAAGAACTGAGCAATTTGAGACAATATGTCAGAAACCTAAAGTCAAGGAGTGACCCTCCCAAACCTGTTTAATACTGTTTGACACAACCTCTTGTTTGATCTCACTTGTCAGTGTTGCAAAACACATTTTCCAGGCATCTTGAGTTTCTTGTCATCTTGAAGCAGCATCTCTGTTGCAGCATTTTTTGGCAAATGAATCACAAAAGTAACTAAGAAAATGAGTCAGTTCTGTTGCTGGTCAAAGAGAAAATTGTCAAGGAAGCCATTTAAAAAATAATTTCAGAATTCCAAGGCTGTGACTGCTTTTGATGGCAGAGTTACACATCTAGTGATCATTCACCTTGCTCTCACCTTGGGTAGCTTTGTATTAGACATCTGACAGATTATGTGTGTCTAAAATCAATCCAGAAAACTCAGGACGAGTGTCTCCTGTGCTGGCTCAGTTAATCTGCACAGGCCAGAAATGCCCTGATGTTTTTTTTCTTCTGACCAGTAACATGGTTTATGCAACAGTTGTTTTCCTGGAATGTGGTACAATATGTTACTCTTTTCCTAAACTCATGTTCTTTTATTTTGAATAATCAATAAAAGTGACTAAAATTCTATTTTCAATTGCATTCCATTAGAAGGACTTAGAGTGCCTGTAGCAGAATGTATCACTTTGCTCAGTGTGTGTATGCATATACAGATTTATATCAGTGTATGTGGTTTGCATGCAGCAGTAGCTGTGCAGTGTTTTATGCTGTTACTATGGCAGATTTCTTGGTGCAATTCACTGTGAAACAAGGCTGATTATATGCCCACATTTTTGGAGTCAAACTCAGCAGAGCTGGGCTTGACTTACTGAAAAAGTTCTGTTGGGCTTTTCCATTCTGACTCTCAAAATATTAATAATGTGATGCAAAAGCCATTTAAATCATCCACAGCTGCTCTCTGTTGGGTAAATAAATGTGAGATCTGTTCCACATCATGAGCATTTCTTCTTTCTTCTCTTTCTTTACCAGCTACTCCCATGCCATGGGAGTAAGTGTTTTCTTTCATCAGTCAGTCCCTTATTTTCCAGCTATCCTTTTATTTTTCCCCTCATTCCCTTGCAGCACAGGACTGACTTCAGGTAAAACAATGCCTGAAGCAGCAGTGGATGAGTCCAAGTCTTGCAGCTCTTCACTTCCACCCAAGTCTAGAAGGAAAAAGAGATGGGAAGTTTTAGATGGAATAATAATCGCCACTGTATACGTGTAGAATTCTATTTGCAGACAAAAATAGTCTCAGCAGGTAAGTTTTAGGATAAAATTATTTTCATTGCACACAACCACATGCCAACTGTTTCAAATGCAGATTAAATTGTAGTGTTGTTTGCTGGAAAACTCTGGGAACAGTCAAGTTACAAGGAAATACTTGTATTCCCTTCTCTCTTCTCTCCAGGGATTATTTAGTACTTAGTGTCTCAGAAGCTTAATAGAATCTTCCTTACCATAAATTTTAATAGGGCAGTACTGTAAAATATAAAAATGCCAATATACATTTTCTAAATATTTAACAGGAGTCTCTCGCTCAATTATTTAAATCTCATCCAGAGTTCCCTTGAAACAAATTTCAAGTTTTATATGGATTTAACAAAGTACACTGTAAAGTAAATTGTACAAACATGTTTGTGTACTTACACTGATGAATACATAAAAAATTTCAGTCAAACTTCCAAATTAAAATTCAAGGATTTTAGAATTTTCAGTGGCATGCTAAGTAAGATAAAAGTACTAGAAATTACGAAGAGGAACTGAAATGTTTTATTAATGCTTTGGCTTTTCTTTACCAATAATGTTTTACTTGTTTTCTTTTTTCTCCTATCAAATATTGTTCTGTATGTAGTTTTTGCTTTTGTAGTTTTGTTGAGAGCTCTTAAAATAAAAAAAAGAAAACTTAATCTGTGCATACTGGGAATTTTGGGTCACAGACTTTAGTCTCAGGATGTTTTAACCTTTGCTAATCATTGATTTATTTGGGAACAAATTATGATTTCTCTTTAATCAGCAGTAAAATAAGACTGAAAGGAGAAAGTGAGCAGATGTTTAGGTCTTCTCTGTGGGCAGGTGGGAAGTTTAAGCAGCATAAGTAGTAAGAAAACCAGATTTTTCTCCTGCTTGCCCCCAGCATGTGTGTAGGAACGCTGGCACCACTGCCTGCCCTGTTGCACACTGGCCCTGAGCATTCCAAAATCAGACAGAATGCTTGTACCTTCCTCAGGAATGGCGTTTGTGTTTGGGCAGCTCTCTGCTGCTTCCCTGCTCTGCAGATCCCGTGGAGGAGAGCTCCCGTGCAGTTATTACTGAATCTGGGTCCATGCTTGCTTTTGCTGATTGTACCCGCTGTGCTGAACAGCCAGGGTTGTACTTCCAAAAGGGTTCTGCAAGCCTCAGTTTTCTTCAAAAACTGCACATATTGCTGATAGTTAGAGGTTGTTACTGCTATCCTTCCCTTGCATAATAAAATCAACCAAAACTTGTTGCTAATCCTGAGACTTCTGCACTGATCATATAAATAAGTACTGGAATGACTGACTGCCCTTTTTGCTTTAAAAATTAATCTGAAACCTCTCTCTGTGCTCCCCACTTTGGGGTTTTGATGCAACAAAATGTCCTTTACAGGTCCCTGGCTTGGATTTTTGGGGTCTTTCTCCCCAGGTTACAGTACACTCATTTATAGAGATAGCATACTTCATACACCAGCATCTTTATATTCCTCCTTTTTTCAGCACAGAAGGAACATTGGGGAGTTCAGTTCATAGCCTGTTTATTTTAAATTTTCAGTTCTAATTTTGCATAGAGTTGAGGCACAGAAAGCTCTTCCCACCAAAGCAATCACAAGAATGTTGAGTCAGGTTTTAAAATAACAAGCAATATATAATAAAATCCTACCTAAATATCTCTTCTTTTTGTTTGGTTTCTCTTTCATTATAATCCTAGTCATTCTGCTTTATTTTGGGTGCCAGTCACACAGATATACCTGCAAAAAAAGCAGAATTTCCTCCAGTGTGGTTTTCTTTTCAGATACTATAAAAGCCCAAAACATCCCCATTCAGCTCCTTTGATCTCCAAACTACTCTTGGTGTTGCAAGGTTTCAACTGCATCTTCTGCACCATCTCTTTGCGTGGTCTGCCTTAGTGCTGCTTTACTTCTCTGTGATACAGCTCACAAATTAAATAGTAAATTCAACTGAATAGGAAAGAGTAATCCAAGACCTTGAAAATACATTGCGCTTGACCTTTTTAGCGTTTTAAAGGAAAGGTTTTGCACTGGATTAATATCCATAAACTGAAGCTTGAGCTTTACTTATTATTTATAATGTACTTCCTTATTTATTCTCCTGTTCTATTTTTTAAAAGAAAGATTAGGAAAAGCACTAAGTCAGCACCTATGAACAAACATTTAAACTTGGTGCAAGTAAATTTGCCCACTCTAGAAAGCTGTCCCTTACAAAAATTTTTGGAAGGTACATGTTGCTTGAACACCAGCAAGTCTGAGCTCTCTTCAGCACTGGATGGGACAACTGCAGTGGGCAAAATTTCTTCTCCATTCAAAGCAAATACTGTCCAGAGGAGCCCCTGACTTCTTGCTGCCAAAGCAAGCCATAAACAGGGATTTTCCTTGTGAGTCTTGATCCCAGTGACCAGGGTCACTCACAAGGCAGGTCCTCATGGACACAGTGTAAAACTCTGATCTTGAGATGGAAAAGGCCTGGATTTCCTGCCACTGTGATTCCTTCTTCTGCTCTCTAAGGTGGGGAAGAATAAGGCCCAGATCCTCACTATTTTTGCTTTCTTCCCTGCACTCCATTGCAGGTCTTGAGCAGAGTTTAATGACAATCTTTACAACCCTTGTCAAAACTCATAATTTTAAAACAATAGGAGAAGAATTATCAGGGGAATATGTGTCTGGCATGGGGCAATTTTACTTCCCAGCTAGAGAAGGAGAATCCAGGACATTTAAAAATATAAACCAATTCCTACCGGTTATTTTTCACTTTAAGACAGTAAGGCAGCTTCTAAAGCCCATCAAATGCCTGATGTGAGCTCTAATGAGTTTTAACCTTGCTTTTTGCACAAAAAGCTTTGCAGACTTCCTGTGCTCGTTGAAAAATGTGATATTTTCGGATGCAAAGATTGTTTCAAAACCACTCTATAAAATCCCTGTGGACAGAAGCACTGCTGATATTCATGCACTAGCATTCGAATCTTCCTAGAAATGCAGGTTTTTAGCTCAATTTTTTACTTCCTACTATATTCAAGGGGTGAGTTAATCTGTGACTGCATCAACGTGAGGCTACCATCATGAAAATGTCGTTTCTTTCGTAGTGGCCCAGAGTTTTTCAATGTCCTCTTAGAATTTGGATGAGAAGGAATTGCTTTATTCCCCTTGATCAGGTATTCTGGGAGGAGAGATGGGCCTGTGCACAGTGTCACACATTTAAAACGCCAACAGACTGATTTAGCACTTACTGACAACTTGGGTACACAGTATAATCTTGTTTCAAGTTGCTGTCTAGAATGGTGCTGTCGAAGCAGTGTTTGGAAAGTTACTCTGCCAGCAGCTGCTGTGACAAACTTCAGGATTAAACTAACGTAAAACAGGAGAAGTTCCTTTTCGAAGAGCTGGATGCCAGAGGTATCACCGTGAGCCGTGCCCATGTACTTTTCCATTTTGAAGGTGCTGGTGGGGTGGTTTTACATGGCATTAGTAAATGACATGCAGCAATGTGAGGTATGAACATCCCCAACATATGTAGAAAAGGCTGTTGCCTGTTCCCAGGTGCCTGGTTTAAAGGAGGAAAGCCAGCTTTCCTCGTGCTCTCTTTTTGTCCTAGAATCATATAACAGAGAGATTTTGTTTGGAAGGGACCTTAAAGCTCATCTCATTCCACCCCCTTGCCATGGGTAGGGACACCTTCCACTAGACTAAGTTGTTCAGGGTCCCATCCAACCTGGCCTTGAACACTTACAAGGATGGGGCATCCACAGCTTCTCTGGACAACCTGTGCCAGAGTCTCACCACCCTCACTGGGAAGAATTTCTTCCTACTATCTAGTCTAAGCCTTCTTTCTGTAAGTTTTAGTAAAGAGAAGTAGCCCTGCACATCTTGGTATCCCCTGCTTCAGGTCACATGGAGGACATGGCAGTCTACTGCTGTTCAGAGGGCCTGAGAAGGTTTAATATTGTAGTTATTGTAATTTGGGGGCTTAAGTTGTGTAACCTTTTATTAATATAAAGCAATTTAAAAAAAATCAGATGTCTTGCTAATGTATAAAGCACCAATTAAAAGAAAAAATATAATATAAAAAATGTCTTCATCGGAGGAAAAAAGTAGCTCTCGTCTGCTTTTCTGGTTTTCATACTTGTTGCAGTGATTGCTTTTCTTTTTTGCTTACTCATTATTCATGTTAAATATTTTACTTATTACTAAAACACTGTGATTTTGTTATTTTTTCCTTTTGAGAGAGTGATTGTTTTTCCAGTCAGGAAAAAATAGCAGCCATATATTCTTTATTCAAAGAATTATTCAGAAGAAAAAGACAGGAAGAAAAATCAAGACCAGAAAGAAAGCCATGAGTCTTACCTTTACCAGTAAAATTTTACCTCGTATATACAAGTGCACGTATGTCTCTTGGGTCAAATCCATTGTACACTTTGTGCTTTATTAGTTCTTTTGATGTCAAAGAGACTAACTCTAGCTGTTGAAAATAAGGTAAGAATTATAATTTACTGCTTCCAGAAGCTCCATCAATTCTGTGTATCCTTGAATGAGTTGAATACTTTGAGACATCTAAAAGACCAATAACCAACCAGAATTTTCACAACTAGCCTATCTGAGTCTATAACCTGTGCAAACTATACCCAAGGACTGCTTTTGAGTATCTGTTCTGCTCTGTTGCTATTTACCTCTGACTACTTGTAATATTATAGATTTATTCTGGATATGAGTGTACATTGCGAGACAAGATATCGATTCAGAATACCTGGCAATAGAACAGTAATTGCTTTGCTTTAAAATTAAGTGACCATACTCATTTTAGAATCTATAGTATTTCATCATTTCTAGTAGTATCTCATGATATGAAATAGTAGAGACTCCACAGCCAATTACCCTCACAGAAACAATAGTCCATGTTGTATTTCACAAACAAAAGACAATCAGGAAAGCTCTTCTTGCTTACAAGAAATGATTCTGATTTGAACAAATGTTCCCCGGTTTTTTGGGTGGGAGAGTGGGGAGAAGTAGGGGAGAAGGAGGGAAGGGGAAAGGAGAACAAAAGAAGGTATATCTTTTGAATTATTTGTAGATACTTGTATATGTTAACAGAAACTATTTTTGCTTTTGTTCATATAAGTATGCTTCAGTTTTATGCTAAACTAATAAAGCAACTTGGAATTAGATACACTCAATAGTTTTTTATGAATACAAATGCAATACAAAAGCAGTAGTCTTCAGCAAATAATAGGTTTTTCACTCCATTACCATATTTAACAAGTAGAGAAAAAAATAAGCACTGCTTCCAGCACTCACTTAGAATGTTTTGCTGAAAATGGGGTCTGATACATTTTTCTGCTTTCAAAGATTAAATTCCCTGTGGCACACAAACTGCATATTTTCTGAATTGTGGACTAATTTGCATTTTTTAAAACATCTGTTTATGAATATCTTTGTGATAATAATTACTATTTACAAAGTTTTAATCAGGAGAGGGAAATTTCAAATGAAGAATACTGGAGGGAACAGATTTTTACCTTCTGGTCATTACTGCCACAATTTATTCTTCTACAGTCTGTCAGTTCCTTCCCCCTCCCAGCCCCACTACTTGTTTTATCTCCATTTTAAGCACATTTTTTTTCTCATGTTATGTTTTTTCTCCTCTTAATGGTGGCATGAAAACCCAAGAGTGAAGCTACTGTTTTACTTAGTAAACGAGACTTTATTTGAGGGGGGGGGATAAGAGGATGGGTTTACTGAGAAGGAGTTGCTTTCAAGGTGATTAACTTGTTCTTTCATAAAATTGGAGGAACACGGGAACCTGATGCAACTGCTAGACATGATTTAGGCATGTCCTTAGTAAGGAATTGTCACTGAGAGTGTAGCAGTTTCCAATAACCTTGGTCAGAATCCCACGGACTAGTTCAGAACCTCTAAATGAGAAAAGGCACATCTGATGGCCATGAAAAGCAT
Organism: Pseudotriccus pelzelni; assembly: GCA_035584735.1. Lineage (NCBI taxonomy): Eukaryota > Metazoa > Chordata > Aves > Passeriformes > Tyrannidae > Pseudotriccus > Pseudotriccus pelzelni. Next base: position 11,620,575 of record JAWMRA010000146.1, on the reverse strand, counting down.
CAGAAAAACATAATATTGGGGCTTGTCATTCAAAGCAAGAAACAATAGCTAAACAGCTTTAAGTGTTTTTCTTTTCCAACTCCTCTGCTGGGGGAGGACTTTACTAAAGACGCCCTGAGCCAACTGTGCACAAACAAGTGGAAAATCTCATTAGATTTTAACACCTTGAAGGAGCTGCACTTCTTTATAATACAGCCGTTTTCATTTCTGACCCTCCAGCATCTTAATCAATTAAACACCACAGTTCTGACACTGAGTCATACAAAGGTTAGCATAAAGGGGTTTTGCAGTTCAGAAAACGCACCTTCAAAGTTGATGCAAAGGGACTTTTGTCTACGTGAGAATCAGTCCCAGTGTTATATGACACTTCCTTGATCTGCTGTACATTTTTTGGTTCTGCAGACGCAAGACCTGAGATTTCTGGAAGTGATAGTGAGAAAAACAAGATGAAAAGTTTTTGGTTTTGTTTTGTTTTTTCATCTCTGATGGCAAAAGAGATGTCCTTGTCTTAATCCTCCTTACCCCCTCCCCACCCCCTGCAAGTTTGCTAACACTGGCTGATTAGCGTAAGGTAAAATATTATCACGGTCAAGCAGCTGGAAATTTAGCATGTTACTTAGCTGAGAAAAATAGGCTACTGCTGTGTCCTCATTGAAAAAAAAAAAAAAAGAAAATGTGGAGTCTTTAAGTTGGCTAAGTCAAGATTGGTGACTGGGATAGAAAGCTTAATGAAAATTCTACACAATACAGATGAGGTCAAATCTCTGTTCTCCTCTTCTTTTTACACAAAGGCAAATGTGCTAATCCTCATCTCTGCTTGTCTTGTACATTGTTATAGCTCATTCAAGTGAGTACCAGTGCTGCAGCAAGCTCTCCATCCAGCCTAATTAAGACAGCCTGCACAAAACATCGTTAGGTGGAACAAAGTGTAGCATCTACTTGCAATGCTCTCTGTAACTCTATTACATGGCTTGAATCCTTTAGCTATCAATTAACTTGGAGTAAAACACTTGAGATAGACAAGCCCTTTGTGATGAAGGAAGGTGCTGTAATCCTAAGCTGTTACATTATCACAGGATTTTTGCTGTGTAATAGAGTAAAACTTATGTGCTAGGTTTTCGTCTTTACATCATGCTGTATGGTTTCTATGCTAATGAGAGGTGTTGAATTTCGTTTGGCATTGAGCAAAATTAACATCAAAATCGTGTGTTTCTCTTTTTCTAATGGTTGGAGTGACGGGTGCAGTGTTTGGCTTCTTTTTAGATGTTGTTTTTCTGCTTCTAGAAAAAGTAGGCTTAAAAGACTGTATATTTTAATCAAAGTAGAAGGAAAAGAAGAGTTTTGATTCGCCTTTGCATGTGTGAGAACTTATTTCAAGGTGGTGGACTTTGGCCTCAGTAGTGTTTCAGTTTGAATCGTAATTCAGAATTAGAGATGGCCAAGAATGAATTTCCTTCCACTAGGATTATGTAATTGGAAAGTATATTCTCAGTTTTTGTTGTTTCTTTTTTGTTGTTTGTCTTTCTTCCAATGAGGAATTTTGAGTAAAATTGTACAATTTCACCTGCTTTATACAGCTAAAGCATTTTGTGTTTTTTGTTTTTTTTTGATTATGCATTTATTTGCACCCCTGTGGTGCAGATTGAAAGGAATACTTTATTCCTTTTTATTCTTCAGTGGACAAAAATGTTAACAGAACTTTTAAAACTATGTCCACTGGCTTCCAGAGGCCACAACCCCCCCTAGAGTGGTCTCTACTGGTAGCTGTCAGCTCCCATCCACTTCACAGGCTGTGGCATTTGTCTGCAGAAAAGAATTACCTGAAAAGCTCAACAGCATTATCATTCCCATATTTCCTCTCTCTTGTATTCTGTGTTTCTTAGTGCGAGCATCATGAAGTTTCCTGCCTTTTTTTTATCCCTGGTTACCGCAGCTGTGACAGCAGAAAACCCCAGGCAAAGCAAGGCTAACAGCAAGAGCACTTCTAAGGCCTCTGCAGGAGTAGACAAGTACCCAACACGGCACATCTATATGTTATCTGCTGCTCAGACTTTTTGCTGTTTGTTCTGCTGCTTCTGGAGCTGAGTTTCTCTCTTGGCAGCCTTCCTCTGCAACTAACACACCATCCTTCAGCTCCTCTTGTCCTGAGACAACGGGGAGCCTTGTCAGTGCTTAGTGGAATCAAGCGTTTCTGGAGAAAGAAGGAACCTCCCTGACAACAGAAGGAAGATCTAGCGGGAGAAATAATTTGAGATAGCAGTGGAAAGAGGAGGAGGAGGGTGAAGAGGAAAGATAAAGGCAGAAGAAGAGGCAGGATCAAAAGAGAGGGGACATGACAGGTAAGAGCAGAACTGTGGGGGAGAGAACAAGGGAAATGCCGCAGCAGCACCAAAGAGCTTAGAGACTCTAAAAAATAAGAGCCTTGGTATGTTCCAAATTTGACTTTTCTTTAGGTGTGTGTAGGACACTATGTCCAGAGGTAGTTTTAGCATCTACATGGCATCAAAGAAACCACCTTATCCATTATTTAAACACAAAATATCAATGTTGATTGTGGGACTTGGCCCTGTACAATGGCAGATGTCTTGTCTCCTGTGGGGGAAAATGACCACATTTTCCTTTGCAATGTCTGCATGTGCCTCCTGCAGCTCCTCTACGCCTTGCAGAAATAGCTCAGGACCAGATGCAGAAGCTGTGTCACACAGGACCTGCAGTCAATTCCTGCCTACTCACGTTTGCCCAGGAAAAGATATATATCCCTTTGAAAGCAACAGGCAGATTGGGTATCTGCCTTTTCCTATTACCTTTAAGATTAAGAACATAAGCGGTGCTTTATTTTTTGTCTTTTAAGATGCCATTTAACTTTCCCAAGCAGCTGATTACACATTAGGAACGGGAGAATAGGAGGGTGCTTTTTGTCTTATCTCTATGATTTATGGTTGAGCTCTCAAGCCATTGGATTCAGACACCTGAAACCCTCACTCATCTCACCAGCTCTAAAGAGAAAAGTGCTTCAGGTTTTGATTTATTCTAGAAATACATATTTTTTATTATGAAGCACAAATTTACTATAATGGCTTTCAGATCCCTCAGGAGAAGCTTTTCCAGCCTGATTCACATATTGATAATGTAATACAATATATTTTCCCTTATGACTTTGAAGTGCAGGTCTCAAAAACTCAACTTGAAAAGATTGCTCGAAACTTGTAAGTGACTCCGTGGAAGTGATTTGTGTTGTAAGGTGCTGAGACATGCCTGCAGATTGTCCTGTCTGTATTGGATGGAAAAGAGCACCTTCACATTAGCAATGCTGAAGCAAGGACCATCCAATACTTATTTTTATAAATGTTTTGTTCCTTTTTGGAGCAGCATTTGTTTTATATCTGCTTCCCTATGGTGACCGGCGTGGCACTGTGTGATTCATCACAATATGACATGACAAGAAAAACATCTCAAAAATACAATATTATTATCAGAAAAAGAGGGGCCTTAATGGCTTTAAGAAAATGTAAGGACACTCTCTATAGGTGTAAATGCATGTAGCTCCCTTTGGGACTAAATGTCACTTCTGTTCAGATAAGAAGCGAAGAACGTTAAGAACTTTGAATTGCCAGAAAGAAAAAACATGACAAGATTTACTGGGGTTTGCTGAGTGAAATCACCTCCCTCAGACCCACCAGCCCCACTTAGAGGCTTGGCTGTGCTCTGCAGAGGAATACCCTTCAGCTCTCCTCAGAGGGACTTCTGCACAGTACCAGCACTGGACATGGACACACAGTCCTTCCTCCTAGATAATTCAGATGGAATTTACAAGATATCTTCATCTTTGCAAAAATGTTTGACTTCTGGAGTGTGTGCTCAGTAGGATTTCTGGGTGCCTTTCTGCAGGCTGTGTGGCATCTTGGTATCACAGAGGGCCTGGAGCACCTCTCCTGTGAAGATGGGTTAGGGTTGGTTGCTCAGGCTGGAGAAAAGAAAGCTCCAGGAAGAGCTTAGAGTACCTTCCAGTACCTAAAGGGGCTCCTAGAGAGCTGGAGAGGAACTTTTAACAAGGCCATATAGTGATAGGATGAGTGGAAAAGGCTTTAAATTGACCGAGGGTGTGTTTAGATGAGAAAACCGGAAGAAATTCTACGCTGTGAGGGTGGTGAGGCACTGGCACAGGTTGCCCAAAGAAGTTGTGGATGCCCAGCCCTTGGAATTGTTTAAGGCCAGGTTGGAAGACACTTTGAGCAAGCTGATCTGCTGGGTGGCATCCCTGCCCATGGCAGTGGGGTTGGAACTAGGTCACCTCCAAACCAAACCACGATGATCTAAATACTTCTTTGTCCCTCCATCATCCTTCCCTGTCCCACAGCTTTGGGAATTATCCCCTTGGGCAATCTGTCATGGAGGTCCCAGGTGAAGCTGAGAAGTTGAGTTCACAAAATGTTAGGACCAGCAGGGTACCTGGTGGGACTCAGGTGTGGGCTGGAGTAAGGAGGAATCTTCCTGGCACCCAGAGAGCACCCCTGGAGCCATGGCAGTGCAGGGCATCCCTGCAGCCCAGGGCACAGCTGTGTGTCAGCAGTCCCGGCCCCCGTTGTGCTGCCTGGAAAGCCGTTCAGTTTCTGGAAAAGCAGAGGTTTCCAGCACCGTTAATTTGCTTTGCTTTCAGTGGAGTTCCTAGAAAGGAGAGCTAAGAAGCTGGCAAACGTTCAAGACATTCCAGGAAATACAGCATGTTTCTAATTCATATCATTTAAGCATCTGAGAAGCTTAAAAGCATGATAATAGCACCTCCATCCCCGTGCAGCCATTTCACAGGCCTTTTGGAGACAGAGGGTAGTTTTAACCCCAGCTTCTGCTCTCAGTTTGTAATCATCTTTTTGCTGAATGTTCTCTCAATACATTCTTAACTTTTGCTGGTGTGGGGCAAGTTTGAAAGCCTGCAATGTTACTGGCAGTGTTGATCTTTCTTGTATGAGGCACTTCTCTTAGATCCTCTGTAAACACTCCCTCTAGTAAGCATGTTTTCAAGAACATGTTTGGGAAGCAGACAAAGAAGAATTGGGATATTTCTGTGAAGACACTTTTTCTGCAGCACTGACCCAGTGCAGTGGACAGGAGGTTGACCAGGGGGAAGGGAGGGGAAAACCCAATCCCTTCATCAGTCCCACATCATGACAGGTCACTGCCATGGCTGAGGAAGGAGAGCACTTGCTTTCGAGCTGTTTGCTGGGTGGGAGATACTGTGATGAGGAGCTGAGCTGAGCTTCCCTCCCCACACTATCTGTCCACAGGCAGCTGGGTACCTGCCTAAATGCTCAGTGCACCTGAATACTTCTCTCTCACTTCCTTACATTTATTTCTGCTCTTTACTGGGGCTGTTAGAGACATCTGGGCTTTAACAGTCCCCAAAGTGCATCTCCTGAAGCAGAGGTGCTCTGGATGGGAATGCCATGCAGCAGTGTAGACAGCTGCTTGGGGAATACACTGAGAGCAGGAGCTGGTGGAAGTGGTTAACGTGAACCATTTCAGAGTAAGTTGGTGCTGAAGTTGCACTTTATGAATTGCAAGAGGTGTGAGGCAGTTACAAATGTTACAGCAGTGGCCACTAGAAAAGTCACCATTTCTCAGCAGGTACCACATGCAGGTACCAGAAATGTCACCAGTTTTTCCTATTGTGCAGGTAGGAAATCCTGGCATCTCACATGTAGCCCCATCCCTGGAGTCAGAACAGGGAGTAAGTGCAGAGTAATAAATAATAAGGGCTAACTAGGAAATCAAACAGATGACAACCAAATACTGTCCTTTGGCATTACAGGGAAAGGAAGAGAAGGAAGGTTAATAAGCTTAATTTGTCTTTTGAGAACAGTAATCTTCACAGTTAACTTTCCAAATAGGGCCATGACCCACACAATTGTTTCTGAATGGTGCTCCCTCACAATAAATGCAGAAATAGTACAATAACCACACTGTGAACTACCCATTTTACACTCAGTCTGTCTGGGATCAGCATTTCAATACAAACACCATTAATCATAGTGTCAGAGCTGTAGAACCTGGTGCCTCTAAACGGTTTACAGGAGGAAGGTTTCCATGGGTGCCAAGGCTGTCATGTAAATCTTTTGGGACAGAGCATCTCCCTCGACTGCAATGATCCCTGGCTATGCCAGAGTCTTTTCCAAGCTGCAAGTTGCTGTATGATCTAGAGGACCACAATAACATAGTGCTACTTCCCTAACATTTTTGCTTGGCATGAGCTAAGACCTGGTCTCAGCCCTAGAAAGGAAGGCAAATAGCTGAGCTTTCCAATTTGAAGATGCTCTGGGATTCCAGTGCTAAGCACACTGAAAGAGAGAAGTGCAGAGATTATCACAGGTAACAGCCACAGCACTGTGCAGGGAGTACTCTGAAAAGCTGAATCTACTGTCCTAGGACTGCTGAGCATCTGGCCCTTTTTCTATATTTTGTGTCTTTTTTTATTACCAAAAACTGTTGAGCATTTTATTACCAAAAGCATTGAGCATTGACTTAAGGAGGAAAAGAGAGATTGAGAAAGAAGATTAGAATGTGAAACATGTACTGTTTGACTTTACACTGTTTTCAATGAGAAGGACACAAAGAGGAAAACCAGGCTCCTGTTTAGCTATTTTGGCTGATAACTTGGGGTCAGTGTTACTATTTGTGCATCACTTCTGGCCACCTGTACAGTGAAACTCAACTCTACACCATGTGTGCAGTGAATCCAGATGGCTCCAAACACACGTGTAAATCAGTGGTCGTTCCAGCAGGGATTAACAGATCCAGTACCATGTCTGTCACCCTCACAGCATTATGCCAGAGCCCTTTCCTGATCACTGACAGCAGCCCCCATCCCTGCAGCCCATTCATTCAAATTTGCTGATGAAACATTCAGCAAACTGGCAGTCTGGTGTTTTGCTTACATAAATGGTGATACTCTAAATAAAAATAGTCTGAGATCCTGGCAATGAGAAAACTATTATAAAACAAAAAGCTATTTTGCATCAAAACAGTCATTTCTGTTCCTGGGGAAATACACAATTCTATCTGGAGCTTTTTTGTGTGAAAATCAGGGAGGACCCCAACATTGTGTTTTATGTAGCTTCAATCCCCCTTCTGGGCCAGCTGGCAACCCTGGAATTTGCAGACTGTAGTCGCTTCTTTAATTGTTTTCCAATTATTCATTTTAAGATTTTTAAACAAAATCCCAGGTCGTTCAATTAACATCACTTGACAGTGCACTCACTCTGCCATCCATCTGCTCAAGTCATCTTTAACTGACACTGTCTTGTATCTGGTATTCATAACTATCAAACAAATCTCCAACATAATCCACCTTCTGTTCCCACCTAGAAAACAGATTTTGCCATTTTTTATTCGAACACCTGTGCAGCTATCAATGTTTTTCCACTGGAGACTTGTGGTTGGTGAATGTACATGTTGGGAACTGAGGTTACTTTAACGCATTCACAGAAAAAAAGAAGTGATCATATATTTTAAGACCAGAAGGGATTATTGTCTGCTCTGGCCTCTTCTGTAACACTGACCATAAAATTTCCCTGCTCTAGATCCTGATATGGGTTTATTACTAAGGCTTTAACCAAAGTCTGTCTGTTAAAAAAAATAAATCAGTTTCTACTTATATTTAACAGGTAATAAATACACACTGTTATCCCAAGTATTAGCTACTATCACTGATAAAAATTTGCACCTTATTTCTCACTCCAAAAATATTGAATTTTGACAACAGTTTGTTTTATTTAGAATGAAAAGCTTTCCCGTCACCCTGCAGGCTTCTGCACAGATTCTTAAAATCTGTGCTTGTTGCATCTAAACCTTCTCTTTGGATAAATAAATATTTACACCTTTTTTTTTCTTAATCATAAAAAATATTCTTAGCCTTTGATTATTCTTAGAGCTATAAATCTAAGTAGTTAATCACAGTTTTTTTCTAAAATGTGGCTATAGAAAGAAGATAGTATACTTGCCAACAGCTGTGAATCTAAAATAACATAGTCTGACCTTCATCTCAGGAGAAAAAACAAATCATCATTCACTATTACCTTCTTTGCATTTACTATGTTTCTATAATCTTGTGTTTTGTGCCTGCCAGAAGCTCCTTCCCCCTCGAAGGTTCCATGGTGCTCCCTATGTAGTAGTTTTCCTGCCCTTCTCTGGCCTTGCTGTAGCTCTCCAAGTTTGCTCTTAGTTTTCATGAGATAGGGCACTTTGTGAACTTTGCAGGTAGGCAGGAGATTATTGTTTTCATAAAACTTAGTTAAAATGTAGAACTCGTTGCTAGCAGATACTGTGATGCTCAAAGCTTGATGGATTCAAGAAGTCGATAGACAAAACTATGGAGGGAATGAATTTCACCTGGACTAGCAAACACCTGGCACCTCTGATTCAAGAGGTCACTCAGTCCCAGATCAACTACAGCCGGGGTCAGTCATCAGCAAAGGATCAACAGCTGTGTTTCTCTCCCTGTGTGCATGATTAAGTGCCTGAGCATCAGAAGCGGTGAGGTTTTTTGGGAAGGTGTTGCAGTGAGCTGTGGGTTGTGTGTTGGGGTGTCCTGTTGCCAAAAGATGGGTGTGGTATCAGCTACAGGGATGTGAAGGCTTTCAGTGCTCTTGGCTTAACTTTCATGAGGATTTATTGATCAGCCCTCTGCGTTTGAAGTGTTGTTCCTCGGAGCAGGCTGCAAAAGGTATGATAAGATTTCCTATGCTATGCCCTGAAGCGCCTTCCCTTCACAGAGGGATTCTTTTCTTCCTCTTTTTGTTGTTTTTATGCTTGAATATGAGGAGGTTTGAAGGAAAACTATGATACAATATGTTTTGAGGGTTTTTTGGGACACCTGTATTGGTATAAGCAACCTGTGCCCCTGATATTCCTGTGTTGTCCTGGAGGGGAACTGGGTGTCTGCTTCTTTTGTCTATTAAATGAGTAGCTTATGTTTGAGACTTTTCGGTTGTTTCTAGCTATCCGTGGACTCTTCTTACCTTGTTAATACTGCAGCTGATTTCCTGTGCCTCTAACTTTAAGGAATTTCTAAAAAAAAAAGTGTCATAGTGTTTTTCTGGTTATGGCACAGATTAAGCTGATGTTGGTGAAGCACTTTATATAAGTTCTTGGTCTTCTGAAAAATGGGGTTTATTTCTTAATGAACTGCTCTGATTCCTCCAAAATTCTGCTTTTGTAATGTTGCTAGCAGTGCCAGCATTTAAGATGCCGCATTCCTCCTTTGGTTAATGCTTTAACTTTGCTAAGGAGTGTAGTCCCACATCTCACACATACACAAAGTGTTTTCTTATGTCCCTGTCCTTCCAAGTAATGGTGTATGGAAAAGCCTTATTGAGCAGGTGCATGAGGATCAGATGTGACTGAAACAGTTTTTGTACGTTTTATAGTTGGCTTCTGTAAAAGTACAGAGAGACAGAACAAGGCAAGGAAAAGCAGAAGGTTGGGAGAAAGAGTAGGCTGTAAACAGGATATTAGGTAGGAGCTGAAGACAAGGCGTATTTGTAGAGGTCTCCACCTATTTTTACTGCTGATCCTGGTGCTGTGGAAATTCATTGAGTCCAAGGGTAGCCAATGCCTTCAGTCTCCATCCTCAGCAGCTGTGGAATGTGCTCTGTTGCCCACTGGAACCCCACGCTTGTGCTTTCAGCCCTGAGCTTGGCAGGGATGTGGCCAGTGCTGACACGGAAACACAAACAGCGTTCTTGACAAAGGGGTGTTACTTGGGCATGTTGACATATGTTCTTGGTACTAAACTAAGCTTAAGTTGTCAAATTATTTCTTTATGCTTTTTACGTATACATGCAGATTTTTAACATAGCTGCTATCCATTTATTTTTTTTCTATAATGAAAATTAGTCCATAGCACAGCTCCATATTGCTTCGTTACTCAGGCTGAGCAGTGCTGCTCTGCCTGGATAACTATTGTCATCCAAAAGCATTCCCATCTTTTAATGCCTCAAAACCACAAGGTCTAGTTCTGCAAACCTTAAGCCACATGAGCAATCCCTTGTCCACTGGAATCAATGGAATCCCTTGTGTGAATAAGGATTACACTAGTGAATAAAGGGTTTTCAGATCAGGGCCCTAACCCTTTTTTAATTAACCTTCTAAGAAAGAATTTATACAGGAAAACTCTGTCTCAGTGGTGAGCGGTCAATAAACCATGTCTTTGTAATTCCTTCCTTCCTTTATGGGCCCTTTGTGTGAGGCTTAAGTGAAATGGATCTCACTCTTTATCCCTTCCTTACTTCCCTCCTGCCCAAGCCAATCACTTCATAAATGCCAAAATTTCTCTCAATTGTTCCCTTTCTGGGTATGTTTGTTCTTGTCTCATTCAGTGATTTCTAGCTTACCTTTTGGGTTTTTTTACATGAGAGCAAAAAAGGTAGACAAAATGGACTGAAAGGTCAGGGAACTTCATCTTATTTTAACCTCTGAGAATCAAAATACTAATTTTCATGTTGAGAATCGCATAAGTCAGTTTTTACTCTATGGAAGTTTCTACTTCCAATATTTGACTATTACAGATGATTTGCCCTAAATATAAAGTTCTAGGATTTGGAGGCTTACCTTTCAAGTAATCTCTTGTAATTTTCCGTCTTCAGGCTCAACTTAATGCTTTAAAATGTCCCAGCTATTGTTTGCTATCACAGATAACCACAGTGGCCCAAAAGCAAAACCAACAGATGACAGAAAATAGAATAATAGTAAGATGTGCTTGTTTAGCTAAAGTGTTTTCTGATAGCATTGCAGCCTGGAGAATCAAAAGTGTTAGGAAATGGTGGAGAAAGAGAAAATGAAGATCTCCACTGCTCTTCACAGAAAAATGCAGGTTTTACTGCAATCTGTAGGACATAAGGGATTCCTAACCACTGCAAATAGTATAATGTTTTTTTCAATGCTGCAATGAGGCTGAAAGATGGATGAAATGTTCTGCCTTAAGTCAACAGAAGTCTTCTGTTCTTCCTGTTTTCTAATTATCCATAAACAGTTTTTTTAATTTTTGGAGAGTATTTGTAGTTACCTGTAAATTGTAAACACTCCATCATACAATTCCTGCTCTGTGTGTACCTACGTGGCTGGGACTGTATCCCTTGGTGTGATGGTCTTTCTTGGTTTCTAATAGATAATTGTGACTTAACCACAAAGTTTTCTGGTGAACCTGCGTGTGCTTACCCAAAATTAAGTGGTATGTCTTAAAGCCGCAGAATGATTTATGAGAAGAAAATTTCAATTCATGCAAATATTTGCAGGTGTATGGATTGAACAGAAGGTTTGAACATCTTGATTCGAGACAGTACCAGGATAAAATGTTCATTAATTTTCCTGCTGTTGTTCCAAGCCTTAACATTTTTATCTCTAGGAAGGTGTTGATTTAGCTGGTAAGTGGCTTAGCTGACTGTCAGGTGTGCCGTGGACACTTATTTAATCTTGAAGAATAGCAGGGATGTCATAATGCTCATCCTGGCCTCCACCCAGTTCTCCCTGAAGGATACCTTGCACTGTAGGTGTTTGTCTTTCCTCTGATCTTTCTTTGAACCCATTCTCTCATTTCTTCTCTGCTTAAACATTTGTAGTCTGTTCCAAATAATTGATTGGTTCTGTGAAGGTCTATGTCTGCAAGGACAAAGTCTAATTTTTTGCCTTTTTTTTTGGATCGTAGTTGTTAGCAGTAGAGATTTACTCTTAAATAAATGCAGGCACAGGTATGGAAATGCAGTGGACAGCTTCTGGTATTTCAGCTTTGAAGGAATCTGTCTTTGGAGAGGTGTCCAGTGGAGTATTTCTCCTTTTCAAAGTTCTCAGGAAACTCAATATTTTACCTTGGGCATGTTAGGCAAAGACAGTAGGTTTATGCCTGCATGTTTTAAAGCTTTGGAGTACTGCTAAGTATTTTAGTTTTGTTATCTCTCTGGGTGCCACCTATTATCTGCTTGAAACTCAATTCCACAATTTCCAACTTTGCAAATGGTCTACGCGTACTCTCATCTCTGTCTTTCTGTTAACAACCTGCAAGCAGGGATTTATTAGGGTAGCAAGAAAGGCAGTTTTTAATTTTTGGTGCCCCCCAAGTCAGATATGGTAGTGTTGTACAGCAGCTGTGAGTGCCAATCTGTTTATTCCCAACCCATGACTTCGTGGCACCGAATGCTGGTGTTGCCCTCCCAGCCTTATGCAGCCTTGAATCCTGGTGTGGAGCAGGAGTAGAGACCCTGTGTTAACCACTGTACTCTTTTACATCTATTTCTACTATTTTGGGGTAAAATCTGAGGTGGGGAGGGCTATTATTATGAACCTTTATATAAAGAAATACTTTCTCTGCATTTCTAGCTGATCTTGTCATGGTATGTCCCAGTCACTGCGCTCCCCTCTCCTCTAATGCTCCTCTACCAGACCTTCAATAAGACACTTCATTTCTGCTATCTGAGACAAGCTGCTGCCTAATCTCAAAATTTCCCTCTTCCTTTTAACTTGTTTCCTTCCATAGTTTGTTGCATCGTACTCGCAATTCCCTTGCTAATGCTCCCTGTGTCTTCTAGACTTTATCTCTTGGTCTCAGAAAGGAATTAATAATCCTTCTGACAACTTGATACATTTAGCCTTTCACCCTAATTTTTTTCTCAGATAAATTTTTACAGCCTAAAATCTCCTGGTATGAAGTTACATATATATAGCTCTTAAACTCAATTTGACCTTCAATGACCTATCATTTTAAGTAGACTCAAATATACAGTCCATGATTTACAGGACTTGTGTTTTCACCCAGTTAAGCCCAAAATTTAAACCCAGATTTACCTCTATCGCCTCTTCCCCCTGCCCTCCCTCACCCATTTATTTACCAGGAATTACTCTATTTTGCAATCAGAGAACATCTAAACATTACATTAAAAGGTTTCTTAAGACTCCATCTTATCTGATTCCCAAAAAGAGACACTTTTAAAGGGTTACATCAGTATTTCAGATTTCTAAGTATTCTTACATATTGATTTCTAAAACAAGCTGAGCATTAAGATTCTCTTAAGACAGCATTCTTTTTTTAATTAAAATATCTATTAATTTTTGACATAAAATCTAAATTTAAAGCTCTTATTATGGCTTGATAAAACTTTTTGCCATGCTTTGGTTATTTATGGAGAGGAAGTAAAAGTATAATTTCTAAGCAAACTGGATTATCAGTACATGTAACAGCAAATTTTCTATTAATATTTTTAGATAATTTAAAAGAAATCATTGTGTGGGACTTGCATGGATGGAAGACTTTTGTAATTATAACTTTGTTTCTTGGTAATTACTGCATCAATAAAGTATTAAATACTTTTTCCAACCTTCTCATAAGTTCACCTGCTGTCTTCCCAGGGCAGTTCAGAAACACCTGATTCTTCTGGGTAGACACTTCAAATTGCTGATAGTTTGCACCAATTTGAGACTTTAGCACCTACTTTTCAAGTCATCTTTTGCCAAATATAATCTAGCTTTTATTAGTGTCTGGTGACTCTTCATATAATCCTAAATTTTCTAGAGTAATTGTAGACACAGAATGCAACTGCATGTGATTTATAAGGGATCAGTGATTCTTTCAAGCCCAGTTAAGCTATTGTTTTTAGTACCCCTTTAAATACCTTATAAGTTTCTAACAGTTATATTTTTTTTCATCCTTGTGTGTCTGGTCATTCTGGGTTCTTTTTTTTTTTTTTTCTTTTCATGAAATTACTAGAAACAGTTTGAGAATTAGATTGTGTAGTCCTGTTTTTTCACGGAGAGACAAAGCACTGTAGATGTGTGTGATGGCCTAATTCCAGAATACAGCAGGAGCAAGGGGGTACAGAGAGCCTGGGGTTTGCACCTTGAGAATGGCAAACACTGCAAGGATAGAAAGGAGTTCACAGGGGTGAGGTAAAGCAGGAATGTTTGATAGTGCAATAGACAATGTGTTTATGTCAGGCAATCAGAACAATGTATTATAACAAATTATATCAGTAATGAGAAAAAGGTGACACTTCTACAGAGTGTAATGAGAGTTAAAGCCTATAATGTGCTGTATAGCTTAACAGCTGGTATTAAATCAGCAGACAAAACATTTGCTGAGACTGTGGAAAGTCTACAAAATTACCTTTCTGGTATCTGCTGAGTGTATCTGCTTTTATAAAGGGGATCAAAAGAGAAAATGAGACAATTCTTGAATTTGTCAGTTCAGAAAGGGTTTAAATGATGTGTTAAGAGAATGCATGGTGCATTATATGCAGAAATGAAACAGTCTAAAACCAGTTATTGACTGAAATAATTGATCCAAAGCAGGACAGGGAGAGAAGCAGGGTGGTGGAAGACACTGAAATGCTGTGGGCAACCTGTGTAACCACTAAACAGCGTCCGAAGCAGAAAGCTTAGACCAGACAAGCAAAGCATCGTGTCTTGTCTCTGCCTTATGCAAATGTGTGCTGATACAAAGGAGCTAAGAGAAAATGGGATATACAGACAAAATGTGCAGGTTGCTTTCAAACCTATTACCCCTTGCAAAAGCAATATAAAAAGCATTTGGAGCTGTGATGCTACAGAGGATGATGTCTATTGTGGTCTGTTGTAGCATATTGTAAAAGCACTAGTATCTTTACAGCAGTTTAAGCTAGGATACAATAAGCAAAATGTTATTAGATTTTGTTAGAAGCGAAGGGAATAGAACGTGAAATGTATTTTTGACAGTGTGCTCAGACACCAGGGACCAAGCAGCAGTAAACTTGATGTTTTAAATGGACAGGGTAAAAAAAAAATCCACATCTTCTAAGTGCTTTTGCAATGAAGGTAATGTGTGACTATAAATACTGTATTCTTCTGTAGCATGTTAGGAAGGGAGGAGGTTGTGTATTGCATGATAGACAGTGGCTGGGGATGTGATTTAGATGGACTGAATGAGCTTAACAGTTCTCCAAGCTTTCAGTGGCATTGGGAGAGAGGAAGCTGTACGTGACCCACAGTGGAAATGAGCCAGATACCTCCGCATAGTTTTCCACAGGTTTTAGGAAAATATTAATAAAGGCATCAGTTAAAATTCTTTTTTTTTTTTTTTTTTTTTTGTAGGAAGGACTAAACATACAAGTGGCTAGGCTTCTTCAGTATTTAGGAGAGCAAAAGAAAAAGGCAGAATGTAAAACTCTTGCAGAAATCATATGGCAGCAGGAGTGGAACACTACAACATGTTTGCACTAGCTATAATAAAAACAGTTCAGGCTCTACACATGCAAACTGAATTCAATATTAACTCACACTCACAGTTAAGTAACTTTTAACTGAAAAAATGGGTGAAGTTGTTCCATTAGTTGCTGGTAAGCTCCCAAATCTACCTGGAGAAATATGTCTATAAAATGGGAGATTAAGGTTGATAGCAAGAAATACCTCTTCAAAGACAGTTGCAATATCACCAGCTAATCCTATCAGTGCCATCAGTACTCGTTTTTTAGCACTGAACAATATAATAAATGCTTTATGACATTCTTAGCACTCAGTGGTATGTGGAAGTTAGTGCTATAGAGCACCTTAAATAGCACCACTGAGAAATTGTCAAGAATTTTGAAGGGAAAAAGAAAAAACATACTTTTTCTTTTTTTCTGGGAGATTCAACTGTGTTGTGGCTGGCAGAGTTTCACCTAAGCCTTGTGATTTATCTTTGGGAACCTTAACCTTCAAATATTCCCCATGTGTGCCCCTCTTTTCAGACAGTTATTTCTGTAGGTTTTTGCCTACGGCAGTAACAGTGTTCGATCTGCAGGGTGAACTGTTACAGAATGAATAGAAACACATTGATTCACATGGCATATCAGGACTTTTCATGACTAATGGTACTCATATTGTGCAAGAAATTCCTTACACACCTTTATCTATAAAGCTACCTTATGATGCTTCCCTAAGTGGAAGAGGAACAGTAATTTCACATCTGATGGAAGATCAGAGTGAAAGGTTCATTGGCTTTGCCTCTAAATTCCTTACTTTGGCAAAATGAAGCTGCATGGAAATTGAGAAAGGATCTCTGAGCTGTTCTTGGCAGTTAAACTTTTCACCAGTGTTGTACAAGTAATGATTTATGCTGGTTGAAGATCATCAACTTCTAGTTACAGCCTTAATCCCACAAAAAGGAGTTCCAATCCTGAAACATTTGCAGCAGTTAGGGCTGGAAGATGGTTCAATTGATTTCAAAACTATCAACAGCTTCATGAATACAGATCATCTGGCAAACTTACCATTGAAAAATCCCCTTTAGAAGGGGGCTATAGACTCTGTGTGCCTAATCTGTGGGATCAGTTGCTCACAAGTGGCTCCTGTACCCCTTCTCGATAATGGCCAACATGGGTTGTACTTGGGGGATTTTTGGTTTAGTTTGTTTTTTGTGGGTTTTGTTTCGGAGTTCTTGTTTGGTTGGGGTTTTTGTGTGGTTTTGTTCGGTTGTTGATTTTTTTTTTTTTTTTTTGTGGTGGATTGTTGGGGTTTTTTTTTTTGTTTGTGGGTTTTTTGCTGTTTAAGAAATTGGAATCTCTGAGCTCTCTACTCATGTGGCAGGTTTGGTTGAATTTGGTGCATGAGTCTAAAAGTGGTTGGAGGATGGAAATAGTTAAACCAGGCAAGCATGTTTAACCTCAGACATGGCATTCTGCAAAGTACCTGAGAAGTTCCATGATAAGCCTTGTAAAATTTGACTGCTCTTGTTATTCCTTGATGAAGGAGTCATCACCTAGAAATCAGGTTTAAGATGGCTCCATTTTTAATTTAATTTTTTTTAAAAAAGTACTCTAGGTTAAGTCTGTCTCCCTTCCCTATCTCAGTGGCTGGGGACTTCTACAGAAATAGAAGATACAGCATAATGGTCTCAAGGGTTTTAAAAAATGCGTCTCATGCCTAAATATTTTCATTTTTATCTGAGTTCTACTAGCAGTGTTTTGTTTAGGCTATACTGGGCCATTTATTAGGTATGTACCTCTCTCTGTTTGTGGGAGCTAATGCTTCTACTTCATTAGATATTCACTAATGGCCAGAATATAGAAGTGCGGGGTCTGGAAAGTGGTAAAAAAATTCTCACTTCTGAACCTGGATGAATTGCATAAATTTAAAGAGTGGAATGTAGTTTTCACCTTGAGGACCCTAATTGTTTTTTGAAATAAGTAGCTTCTCACCACCCTGACACAGTGCATTACTGCAAAGATTTATTCATACTTTAAAGAAAGGAGTGACTTATGTTGTAGCATAATCAAAGATAACTTACAATGAAACTCCAGCTTTCTGTGGGGCAGCTGGAATACAGAACAGGCCATTACCAATCAGACCTTGGCTATGGCACTGAGGAGCTGCATTTTGAACTCTCGAGGTTGTTTGCCTTTTTTTTTTTAATCCCAATATATCTAGGGATATTGGAAAGAACCAGAGCACTTTTTTCTGTTCTAGGAGGAAAATGAAGTAATGAGATACAGTAGAGCTAATTTATGGAAACTTGGGGTGATAATGTCACAGCTTTGTCCTTCATATTGTTAAGCAGAAGTGGTATTGAATGTAACACAGACAAGTAGGATGTTTGTTTGGATGTTCTGCAGAAGGGATGCTTATTGAAAATACAGAACATCAATAAAGCCAAACAGTGATGTGTTCTAGTACCAGAGAGCTTCATGGTTTTTTTTACTCGAAGGAATTCTTTTAGAGGTATTTTATACAAAGTAAGAAAGCGTAGCTATAACAAATACCCTTGAAAGTTCCAGAGTTATTTGTTTAATGCCTGCTAGCCCTGCTCAAAGACACATTATACATCATCACCTACCAGCCTGCTCGTGCATTGCGTGGTGTGTCAGCTCTGATTTTGATAGTTAAGGCTGGAGTGGTGTGGGGGGGGAGCCCATTAAGGAGCACAGAGCAGCTGCCTGCACACCTGTGGGGTGGCTGGGGTAGCTCCAGCGTGTGGAAGGGCACAGCAGCTGTGTGGGAACAGCTTTCCAGCCCTTGGCAGTAGGGTGTGCTTGCCGCCATCCAGAGGGAGGGCTATTTCCCCACCCTTCACATTTTTGGAGAAATGCTGATGTAGGATAAGTGTGCCATGATCCTGGTATGGCAGATTATTGCAGATTATTATAGATTGTTTCTGTATGTATGTAAAATGTATAATCAGGCTTTTTGTATTACAAACCAGGACGTATTGACATGTGGAAGTTCTAATGTTACACAGAGTGTGCTGGCAATACACACGGTAGTGCAACTGGCACTGCACCCTTAGTTTGGATGTGATCTAAGAAGTGGTCATCAGATAAATAGAACAGAATTTCTGAGCAACTGAATTATGGAGAAAAAGAGGTTTTTAAATAATTTTTTCTAGCCATTTCTGCTATTACCTTTATGGTAAAATCTGCTCAGCATTTACCTGGTTGATGTACAAATATTATGCAAAAAGGTGCAACTTGGAGCTATGGGAAAAGCTTAAACAATTCATCAGTCAGAATCAGATGACAATCTTGGACTGTGATGAAGAAATGAAGACCCTTTGTTTCCTCCCTGACTGTCAATAGAAGTGTTTATGATCCAACATATTTGATGTAACCTTTTTTCTTTACCACCTTTTGTTAAGTTTTAATTTCATAAGTGGCTGTTGACATTTTGGAGAGAATGATAAGAGGAGAACATCAAGCAAACAGTGTAATCAATCTGAAAATATGCTGAAGTGGGACAGTAACAAGTTTCTCATCCTGCATCTTCATCAGTTTAACCCTGTTCTAATGCTCTCTAGAAGGCTGCCAAAACGCTGCTTTCCATTAAATCGTATAAGAATACCTTTATAAATTTATTATTATAAATTTACCATTATTTATTGACTATCTAACAAATTAGTTCCTCTTTACTTCTTGAGTAATAATAATATTGTGCTAAATTTTTCCTTACTTAACATGACTTTCTAATATTAAGTAGATCCACAAGATGGCCCTTTTGCCCTGCCAAGTCTCGGGTCATGGGTGAGCAAAGAGACCAGCACTGTGGCTATTGATCTCTTCTGTCCCAAAATCCTATATTCAGAAACACAAGCTGATTTGTGTGCTTCATTAGCATTTGTTTCTTCTTCACCACGATAACGAGCTGTTTGTGTCTTGCTCAAAAATAGACATATATTAATTCCATGTTGACAGCAAAATCACCAAGGAAGAAAACTGCTGCACTAGATAAACTTTATAGGTCACGTTCCTCCAGTTTCACAGGCTGGGATGACTCTTTGTTTAATAAGGCATGGCAGGGATTGTGATTATCATAAAATAATCAAACCCTGGAGTATTTTAAAGGTACAAAGCATAACTGCCAGCGTTTGACTTCCTAGAAATAATTCTATTTGGTAACATTTGGCAGCATCCAATTTCAGAGATTCCTATTTGAGCCTAATTAGTAAGCACATACATGTTTGCATGTATTTATGCATGACCATCCACAGAGAAGCTTTCAAGAAACAAAAAAAATTTTACATTTATTGGAAGAAATGCATTAATAAATTAGAACTGGGAAAACACAAAGCCCTTCTTTGAGAAAGAAGTAAGAGTTTCCTCTTGCTTGTGCTATCAGTAATAAGAATTACTGTTCCATTTCTGATGGAAGTGTACAGGTATCTTGCACTGAAGTAAAACATATCAGCACTGATTCTGAGAGGTTTCTGAACATGCCAGAGGCAAGGGATTAGAGGAACAGTCTAACTCAAGTTAGGGAGTTTGTCAGCAATATGCATCTGTCAGGTAAAAATGAACACCTGAACGTCACTGGGACTGTCCACATTGCTGAGGGAGCGATCTGGATTTTTTTTTGTGATATGTTCTCTGTACTTATTTGAGAGACTCAACAGGGTAGAAGACACTCCATATTGCATAGATTTCTTTCCCTGCGTACAGCATGTGCTACACTGAACCAGCAGCTTTGCTTTTCAGTTCCTGTGGTTTCATCAGGCCAAGAAAGACATGAGCCTTTTGTGTTCTTCTGCGCTACTTTCTCAGTTTGGGAATTTCAGGAAGTGTAGGATGGTTGGACATATTTAATCTCCCCGTTCTTTACATCTGTTCCCTTAAAAGTGTGAGATCAGTGCAAATCTGTGAGACTGCTTCTGTAGGATGGAGTGGGAACCAGGTGTGTCTTCCGCCTTGTAGATCCTTACAATATAGCACCAAGGCAACTGGGGCTCTTTTTAGTGTTGAATAGAAAATATTTTTCTTATAGCAAAAAAACTACAAGAATTTGGAATGCAATTGGCAACACTTAATAATGCATGAATTCAATTGTTATCCTACACAACACTTTTAATAATGTATTTCTTACTAAACACAATTTTTCAATGCCCAGAGGTTTTCCTCCCCCAGCCTTTGATTTAATTATTCAAAAAAATATTCCTTAGTATCACACTTGTCAGTATTTGTGACACATACCCCTTTGTAAACATTGGGCTCAGCCACAAAACATGATTCTTACAGTCTTCAGGAAGGCTTAAAATTTTGTTTGCAATTTAGCTGGAAGTCTTAAGGTACCCTATCCGGTGAAAAGCACAGATTCCTGCAGATCCTTATGCTGAAGTTCACTGGCACAAATTTGAATTCAGCAGACACTGACTGGGGGGAAATGGCATGAGATGCAAATCTTGCAACAGAGGTAATGTGTGCATATGGACCTAAGCTCCTAATTCTTACATGTAGGAGAGGGATAAAACCGCTCCTGATATCAAGACCCAGAAGGACCACTCTGCACAACAATCACAGGTGTGACAACAAAATGGCCGTTTACTGAACTGAGACACTGGCTTATAAAGGGTAGAGCTTGGAAGGGACTAGAAGAAGGGAGGAGTTTGCAAGGGATAACCAATTGTAGGGTCAGGGTATGAGGTCATGGTAAGGAGAACAAAGGGATTGGATAACAGAGGAACGATGTAATGAGAAAGGTAGATGAATGGGAAAAGGCTTAACATTGAACCAATAAGGGAAGGTTTAACAGGGGTACACAGCAGGGAATTATACATAACTAAAACTTATTTTTTATTCTTTAAAATTATAATTTCTTTACTAAAGTCATGAATTCGGAGCAAAGTCTTTGGTAATCCCTCTCATCTTTCATGGCAGTCGACTGTTTTTGCAGTTCTATGTAGTCACTGTCTTCATTCAGTTTTCTCCACCTCTCGTATGACTCGGCTGGTCCACCTCTGACACTTACAGATTAACCAACTGCCATCTTCACTTACAGCTAATGCGCACGTGCAAATCGAGTACACACTGTTATTTAGGGTTTAATATTGACTTCTTTGCATAAGCCCCCTCATTATTGTGATTAGTCCCAGGAGCATGGACTGTGTTTTGGAGCGCGTTTGTCATGCTGTAGATGTGTCATAACTTTGTCATTAAGACAAATGACTGTTCATGGAAGAGAGGCCACACCTGTGGAGAACGGGCTCTATGAGACAACTTGTGCATCACCTCAGTTGATGATTCCCAGGTTTACACATGTACCAAGGTTAAAAGCGCCTGATGTTACACTTCTGACACTTTTTGTGTTGAGAGATGTGCAAAATGTACAAAGACAAAAGCACACGACATATTTCTTCCTAAAATTATGCTGCTCATTCTTTAAGCTGGTGAGCCTCAGGAGTTTTATTATAAAAATAAACTGTCACCCTGCAGTATTTCACTCAGTCATCATGTTTCTGCATGAATCATCAGGTATTTATATTTTTTAACTTTACAAAACCCATACTGTCTACCTATCAGTTGCAAAACACAAGGGCCTTGAAAAATGCGAAGTGCTGCTTCAGGCCACCTGTTAAGAATATTAAAGGCCTGAAAGTGTAATTTCTCAATATATTTTTCCTTCAGCTGTTGATACCATTCTTATAGGTGTGGTTATCATACTTATTGCTCAGTTAACTTAGCAGTGTGAACCAGCGTAGAACTAATTATCATTTGCAGTACAATTATTTAGGTACTAGTAGTGGTTTTCTGTACAGTTTATAAACAAATGTAGAAGATGCAAATAAATTAGCAAGGCAGTTTAAATTTAGTGCCAGCAAAAGCAACTCGATTTGCATTGCTAGGTTACAAATTAATTGAATCTGTTTTCCACCAAACACAGAATTAATCTATAGAACTCTTTGCCACAAAATAGTAAGCTCTTAATGGAGTTCATCGACCAGATATTTATATGGCTATTGAATGTCCACAGGGGTGATAGACAGTGTGCATGAATAGTTCTGACTATTGTCAATCCTCCTGGCACCTGCAAATTAGAAAGAAACCTTCCCCAGAAAGTGAGTTATTCCATAATCATCCATTACAGGATCTCCTGAATCTCCAGCAATCGCCTCTGGTTGCTCTGGGAGATTCACTGTTCTGTCTGACACAACATAGGTGTTGAGAAGTTAAGATCAGTCTTATTAGTGATTTAATGACAAGCAAGCTATTTGTCAGTGTTCAGTCAGTTATTTGTCCTAGAAAGCACTGAAGTCTGATCAGATCCTGAAGACAGCTGGCTGAGCTGGTTTCTGGAAGCAGGTGAGAGGTGGTGGGCAGCAGTTTATGGAATGTCTTGATGCCACGTTTAGAAATGCCTTTGTTTTGCTATCCTGCTTCCTCCATGTGATTCTGCCTTTCTTCCCCTGAGCTGTTGCATGTTGTGGCTAATATCAGACTAAGCTGATGGAGGTGCAGAAGTCTCCATCCCACCGTGTTCCAGCAGCAGAATGACAAGGAGCAATGAGCAGCTCTGCTAGACACTCACACTGGGTGAAGACTGAAGCTTTCCTGGAGGAAATGCTGCTGGACTTCCTGAGTGCTAGTGCCTATGCAGAGATGGATTAAATACAGAGGGTGTGTATCCTCTATCCTCACCTTCTCCATCAAAATCAGAAGTTTTGGCATCTTATCAATTCAGCCTGGCTTATGTGATACCCTGTGGCCTGTTTTGCTGAGTTACTTTCAGAAAGGCAGAGTTGTTTCAGATTTTAGAGTGCACTTTTTTAAACTGATGGAGCTGCATTGGAAGCAATGTGAAATGGCAATGAACTTAAAAGCAATATGAAATACCACTTCTTGCAAGGTGAACCGATGGAAGGTGAACCAATGTTTGCATAAGGATAAATGAATATATTTCAATAAGCAGAAAACCTTCAGCTTGTCATGTAGCTTCTGAAGATTTAGAATGAAAGCGGAATTTAGCAAATAGTTAAATATTCATCTTAAATAAGTAATGTGCTTCACTGATGTGCATTGTTGTACTAATGCATATAAGGAATATTAAATGGATGGCTTTAACTGCCATTTAACATTCGTTCTTCTGTGATTAGGGCAACACTCTCAGCAAGCGGCAACAAAATTCCATCTTAAACTGACAGAGCTGAATTCCCAAGGAGACTGCCACAGTGAATGACATGGCAGTGAGTCTGTTAAAGCCACTGATGTGAAGAACACTCTGAAGGACCTTGTCCTTTTGCTGTCTGCAGTCCAAGTTAAATGGTTAAAACCAGGAAAACAGAATTTCCAGCCTTCAGATACCTATCGTTGTGTTGGCTTTTAAAAGCTGAGGGGTTTATGGTGTAAATTTGCAAGTCAGAATATTGAAGGATTCTTGCCCTGATTTTTCTTTCATGGAAGCTTTATTCTTTTGTAATTACAGTAGTTTTTCTAAAGTTACTGTTATGTTATAGAGCTGCTGTAAATGAGATGGGCGACTTCAAATAAACCTCCTTAAAGGTTTGTATTCTACCAAGTACACAGTAAGAATCCTGAGGGTGGAGAGGGAGGGGAAAGCTCTTTGTCTTTTCTAAGTTTGTAGTTTCCCCCCCCCCTCAAGGTTTGGTCTCAGCTGGTGAAGTAAGCTAACAATTTCTGGTTTCTTTGTACCTCTCTTATTCTGTAATGGAACCTCTCACTCCAACACGCAGCACTGTTGCTTCTGAGCTATTAACGCTCAGATGAAGATGGCAACATGGCAACTGCAATTCAATATCCTCTTTTGCTTTGCCATCAGGTGGATTGTTGATGTAGGAAGTGAAGCACTGAAGTGAAATACCCAGGGTGATGTGTAAACGGGTCAACACGTTTCTCAGGCACCTTTGCCAGGAATCATAAAGTGTGCGAAACAGCCATTTAAATTTTTATATTTGGCTGCATCTCATTCAATTAGTCTATCAAATTCCTCATTAAAGTTCTTGAGCATTTAGAACTACATAATTAAAATACCATTACACTCGGTGGAGGGGAAAAAAATTATTTAAAGTGCTCTGTATCTTTAGGAAAAAAAGAATCCTACTAAGGAGTGATATTGCATTAGTATTCATTACCTTTAAAACACGTCGGAAGTGGAAAGAATAAAAAGGATTCGTTTTATAATGCCACCTCCAGGAATGACTTAAGGCTTCAGGTTTATATTGATGCCTTTAGTTTCTGGTTATTATGTGATTGCTGTGTACAGGAGGAATTGACTGAGGTGAGACATTTCAGCAAGGCTCCAACTGTTCAATATCTACCCATGCATTCCTAAATCACCAATTTCACTACTGATTCTTTTTTATGAAGACACTTTTAATGAAGTGATTTTTCAGTTAAAAGAATGATAATAAATTATAATTTTATGAATAGTACCTTTTATTACCTCTCAGTGATTACTGACTACGATATGTAAGAAATGAATAAATAAAACAAAAATCAAACTCACAAACAAAACAAGCAGAAATGCAGCAGCCTCTCACTGCAGCAGGGAAACTGTCCCAGAACTAGATATGGTGCTTTTAAATAGAGCAATTTGAGGGATCTTTTCAGCCGTGTCAGAGACGTTCAGAAATCTGCTGTTATTGGCAGAGTAGACAAGTAATGGCCTGCCTTGTTTTTGCATTTTAATACACAGGGCAAGAACACCAAGCCCGTGGCACTCCTGGGAGTGACAGATTGTAAGAGCCTTTGAGCAGGGTGCAGAGGTGTGTGTCCCACCTGGCTCACCTGCAAGCAGTGTTTGGAACAGATTCTGAGCAAAACAATGTCTTTTTCTATATAAAACACAGGACATAGCACTTTTAAAAACTACTAATTTTCATATTTTCATGGAGAATAACCTCTGGCAAAATTCAATTTGCTCTTCTCTTCACTTTTTACTGCCTTTTCAAAATAATTGTATCCCTAGGATTTTCGGTAATTGGTCCTATTGCACTAATAGTTAATTATATATTTTTGATGAATGTATTCTATTCTGAAATCATTTGCTTAGAATATCTGATTGTGATTTAATTTCCAAGTTATTGTCCTTCTTAGCAAGCTGAGGAATTGGCTTTCAGATAACGTTGTGAATGGGTTTTGGTGACAAGCATTACGGTCCAAGATAAATCATCGTATTGTAGTTAGTAAGCTTTATGTTGTCAAACATGTCAAATACTACCTCTTAATTGATTTCATTTTCCATTTTAATTAAATTTTGTATTCATGAAAACCACTGGCAAAAGCCAAGTTTAGAACTGAAGCTCTGCGGAGACACGGAAATTGTACCTGTTAATACCAAAGATATTCAGGTTTTGTCTGTAACAGAGGTGCGAACACATGGAGTATTTGCACCTATATTTTTCTATGGTTTAATTTTAGATGGGACCTTCAGAATCTAAAAGTTGCTGATTTTTAAGTTTATTTTAATTAACCAGAGATCAAATAATATATCTTGCCACTTAATGAAAAACTTATCTTTGAATTTAAATCTCTCAATACTCCAGTCAAGTGGAAAAGGACTTACATTTACCTAAAAAAAACCCTAAAACCAAATAATGAACTCTAATTTACCACTTAAAATACAGGAATATGATACCTAAGTACTAATGCTTTTTTTCTTGTATGCATTGTGAGGATTAGACTGTCCTTGACTTCTTAAACACAAAGTTTCAAAACATGACAAGAAGGGCTCAGGCAGTTGAGAAGATAATTAAAACAGCATTACTGTTGGAAGAAAACCAGTTTCATTTTAATGACATTTCCAGAAGTCTCAAATGTTCCCTTGTTTACCTGTTCTTGCCTCTTTACTTCAAGAATTCAGACAGCAGTAGTTAAAACACTGCTGGAAATCCTGTCTTCATGTTTTCCTCACTTAGAGAGGTTTGGTTTTTTTCTCAGAAAATGAATTCCAGGAGTTTTCCTGTCCAATTTTTCAGG
This sequence comes from Pseudotriccus pelzelni, assembly GCA_035584735.1. Taxonomy (NCBI): domain Eukaryota; kingdom Metazoa; phylum Chordata; class Aves; order Passeriformes; family Tyrannidae; genus Pseudotriccus; species Pseudotriccus pelzelni. Next base: position 11,594,389 of record JAWMRA010000146.1, on the reverse strand, counting down.
CACTGGCCACTTGGAGACTATTAAAAGACACTACATGAGCCAGCTGATCTTGTGACTAAAACTCTAAAAGTTCTGTGAGATGCTGATTGCAGCTCCTCTTTTTTTCTCTTTTTTTGTTCAGCTATTTTCCACCTCTGTGTAGGATTTCCACTTCAGCCAAATATCTCCAGAAACTTGGCTGAGTTCTGTGAGTGGAATCAAAGTGCCTCACACTGAGGCAAAAAGTGAGTTTTTAGGTAGATAATTCCAGTATGTGAGTTTCTAGGTTGAGATCTAAAAAAATTTAAAAATTCCAAACAAACAAAAACCCCCAACCAAAACAACAATATATTAGATAACATACTTGAGAATATGAAGTCTTATTAGCCTTATTAGTGCTTTCTAAATATGAAAACTTCCTTCTGAATGACCTAAGGTGTAACAGACTTCAGATAGTTTGGTGTTTTGGTTGTAATTTTAGTACCCCTAGGCATTATCATTTCATATTTTAAGTTAATTAATGTGGTGCTGCTGTGTGGTTAAAGAATAGACAAGGTCCATGTAATGAAGACCAGTCAAAGAAGATAATTGAAGCTGCTGGGGGTTACGTTTGCCTTTGCATCAACTTTCCTTTAAAACTCTCCTTCATATAAATCTAATGAACTGGAAAAATCCAAGTCTTCATCAATAGCTCATCAAAAACATTCTGATTTTTTTAGTAGTGCTGAAGAGTCACAGCTGCAGTAGCAGTTAATGGAAGTTGTGGTAGCTCACCACTCCCTAAAAATGTGTTTTGTAAGGTTTTTTTAACGAAGAGGCAGAATCTGGCTACCTTAGTCTTAAAGCCTCTGAGAATAGATCTGGCCAATACTGGTATTTTTTTCTCAGTCAGAAAACAACTTTCCAAAGCTGTAAACTTTAATTAACAATTTATTAAAAACTCTGATGAAACCTAGTGCTTTCCCCCCCCTCGGGACTGCATCAAATAAACACTGATAATGACCTTAGTATGAAAGGTTTGACATTACATGACTTCTCCTAATCACAAATTAATTTTTCATATAGATTTGATTAACCAGAAGAAAATAACAAAAATGCAAACGCAGATGTTTGTGGAAGCATATAGATGCATAAACAGATATGTAATCATATACATATATAAACATTTATGCTAATACACACTCTTAGAGTGTATATACACACACTTAGTGTGCTTGTATATGCCCATATACTTTGAATTTGTGGATAACAAATTAAAGCTTTCTATGCTGGCAAAGCTTTCACTATTGTTTTAAAATAATTATTGTATTTCTTGGTATCCTGAATAAATATTCCAGCTATCTTCAAGAGGAAAATATTAATTTAGTGTTACAAACCGGCAATATTAAATGGATCAGTAAATACCACGCACCAGTTTTATTTTGTCTGTTTCTTTTGTGTTTTATAATTGAATAGACTCTATAGATAATTAGACTCCTTTATGAATTTTATTAGGTTTTTAAATTGATTGATGGTTTCAGTGTGAGGCATCCAGAAATCTGAAGCTCTTCCTTTATTTTTCCTATCTACTAATATATCTACTTTTAAATTGGTGCCTGTGTGTAATGCGATGGAATCACTTTAATTCTTAACTGTTCTTCTCTGCAAGCTGTTGAATGGTGAGAGGGAGGCAGAGCTGAGAGTGTCCTGTCTCACTGAGCTGAGAAGGGCACCCAGCCTGTCCCTCCATTCTGGGGTTGCCTTGTTGCTCCCCAGAGGGTGACAGCAGCTGCCACAACTTGCAGCCACCCTTGGGTTCTTTTAATTACTTCAAAGAAACATTCTAAAGAGTAATATTTGGGTATTTCCGTGCTTGTTTTCAGCAAATGTGCACAATTAATTTCAGGCCCACAGTGCTAGAACAACATTATTGCAAAAGGTCCAGTTCTTTATAGTCTGGCAGATGTCATGACCTTTGGGATTTGTGGAAATTTTCAGCTGTGGAATATGCAGTCTTAGCCTCTGCAGGATTTAGAGCCACATTTGTTCTCAAAAAGTAAAAAATGTTTTGTCCCACAAAATTTAAGCCCTATATATTAAGCCACTACTTAGAAATTTCCAAAAGGGTCTTATCCAAGCCAGGAGCTACTTTTCGTGTCTTTGAATCATAAAAATGTACAAATGCAAAATATGAATGAGGTGAGGAGACAGGTATGTGTGTGCACAGATTTCATCACCCAATACCCCCTCAGGGGCCGATTCGTCATCCAAGATAAGAGGCTCCCCCTGTAGCTGCCACAGTCATGGAACTTAAGAGTTGAAATTAACAGTTAACCTTAGGCATGTTATCTTGTTCTGGATGTGGCAATGTTTTGAGACTTTCTACACCACTGAGCAGCCCTGTTGGTTTGTGGATCAATGCCTCACTTTAGATGTCCATTTTCTCAGTTTAAAATGAGGTTATCAGATCAGATGGTTTGATTCAGGATCTCTTATAGTGTATATCTTATATAGAAAATAAGTTGGATTTTATGGTGTGTCAGTAACCTTTACAGTAATAGCACTTATTCACCACGAATTTTTGCTTGGAATAGGATTTTCACTGGACTTTGGATGATGCAGTAATACAGGCTTTGTAGAGCTACCGTAAAGCTCTACAAGCTTCTCCATAATTAGCTTGGTGATAACTGAGTAGCTAAAAGTTGAAAACACAAAATGTTTTAATGTATATTCACATGGGATACTGCTCATATCGGTCTGGTCATTAAGAAGCTGTTTCTATCAGTATCTAAAATTGGAGAACATTTGTTATCATTTATGAAGCCTCAGCAGCACTAAGTGCTTCCTGTGGAGCTCCAGCTCTTCCTGCAGAGTCTCTGTTTCTCTCCCTCACAGCTGCTGCTCCCTTGTAGTTTGTCTGTAATGGAACTAGAGAAAAAAACACCCCCACACGTTAATCTCTAAATTTTACAACCAAAGTATATAATTAGTTGCACGGCTGTGCTTTGGGAAGAGTGCCCTTGGGATTTCCAGCAGCTGAGTCCCTTGCAATTCCATCTCCTCGTGTTTACTGCGCGGCTCTCGCCCTGGCTGCTCCTTTGTGGTAGTGTGGCACGTTGTGTGTTTCACAGCTATCCCTCACTGCCCACTGTGCTCCCAATGGGAGTGTTAGAAGGCTTGCTGGGATGTCTCTAAAACTGCAGTGTGTTTGCAAAAACTCAGTTTCTGTGCTTTCAGTGTTAGCAGCACAAACTAACCTTCACCAAATATTTAGTGTTCCCCTGCAAAACTACCTTTGTATAGCACTTTTCATTGGGACCATATTATTCCATTGCACTATTTTATACTTATAGTCCTTTCCTCTTGTTTTATTTTTTTTTAATAAACTACAGTAGTATCACGTTAAGACTTTTTTCAGCTTAAACATTCGTAGGACAGAAAATGATTTGTAGAACTATAAAGTACCTATAACGTGTCTGGTGAACAGCCCAAAAGAAGGTAAGTACTCTTAGAACTCAATCCAACGAATACGTGTAGAAAAACAATGCCTGTCATTATAAGATGTACTTAAAATTGTGCTTTTAATATATTTTCATACCCTGTATTTTTTTTTTATTTACCCCCTCCCAGGAAAATATGTGACTCTTCAGGTCTTTTTTCTCACTGCAATAATATTACTTAAAAAACAATCTTCTTGCATGTCCTCTAAGAAACTGCGACAGAGATCCCGGTAACATTTATTGAAGTTTTCAGGGTAATTGAGCTTTGATGGAGCATAGACATAGAAATAAGCTGGACAACTGCCAGGAGCCATATCTTAAGTGCAAAGAGGTATTTGCAGTTTGAGGAAGTAAATACACACAGAACACACATAGTATAGGAAAAGCTGACAGGATAAATCCTGGCTATAGGTCAACAGCATTATCTTCACACTGGGTTAAAATTGGGATTTTGTATAAAGCATTTCTAAATGACTTGTAAAGAAATTAAAGAATAAAACATTGACTAGTTTCTTTATTGTTCCAGAATTTGTGCTTATTATAGATTCATCCAGCTATAAGTATAGTGCCATTCCTGTTTTCTTACTTTGCTGAGGTCTCTGTTATCTGACATTGACTTTTTTTTAATACTTCCCCATGACCTTCCATCAAAGCAGGACTGACTTGTTAAGGGAAAAATGTGCTGCCACCTTTTACTTACCTCTCAAGCATGTAACAAGGAAGTTGGAAGCCCAAGCAATTTAGCTGAAAACCTGCTAGCCATGTTTTTCAGAGTTGACCATAAATTGTTGCTGCATTATTGCAGAATTGTGGTATGAAAGAACAAACTAGCCCTGGGCCAACAGTGTGAACCCTATGGACACATATGATATGTGTAGCATCCATATTTGGATCCGTTAAAAACTAAGAGAAACCATCATGTTCCTGGGCATTTACCCATTGAAGTGGGGAAGGGAGAGGCCTTTGGTCCCAAAAAACCAGCCTAAGTGAGGGTGCTGAGAACAGATCATTGTTCAGGTAGGACAAGGAACTTCCCATTATCCCGTTTGACTTCTCAGCGAGATTACAAAGGTTTTTGGAAGGATCTGCTTCTTCATTTCAAGAGCACTGTTTTGCATACTCTTAAACTGCTAGGAGTTCCACAGTGGGAAAAGAAAAATGATGTGGGGAGAGATCATGAAACTGTGATCTAGATTAATGTCTACAAGTATCAGAAAGGAGGGTGTCAAGAGAATGGAGCCAGGCTCTTGGTGCTGAGGAATAAGACGAGGCAGAAACTGATGCACAGCAAATTCCACCTGAATATGAGGAAGAACTTTACTATGCAGGTGATCATGCACTGGATCATGTGGGAGTCTCCCTCTCTGCAGATATTTAAGAACCATCTGGACTCAGTCTTGTCTCGTGGGCTCTAGGGTGACCCTGCTTGGTCAGGGAGGTTGGACCAGACAACACACTGTGGACCCTTCCAACCTGACACATTCTGTGGTCATGTTGACATGTGGTTCCGGAGTTTAAAACAACAGAAAAGTAGTTTCGGGCTCCAGTGATGGTGGCACAGCTGTGGCTTGGCCTTGCCCTCCTTGGGCACTGTCTAACTTTTCTGCATATTGGAGAACTTGAGGACATTAGCAGCCACCTTGTTGTGCCTTCTCTAAAAGTTTGAAGGCCCTTCAAAATGGCTCAAATAGACAGAAGATAAGGCTGGAGAGAATTTTCATCCTTTGTGTGTCAGGGGAGGTTTAAGTTGGGTATTAGGAAAAGGTTCTTTACCTAGAGTGTGGTTGGGACTGGAATAGGCTCCTCTGGGAAGTGGTCATGGCACCAAGCCTGACAGAGTTTAAGGAGTGTTTGATGATACTCTGTTACCTGGTGGGATTCTTGGAGCTGTCTTGTGCAGGGCCAGGAGCTGGACTTTTATCGTCCTTGTGTGTCCCTTCCAACTCAGGAGATTCTATGATTTTATGTCTTGTGGTGTTTGTAGGGTCAAAGCCCAACACAGATGCTACAGTGGTTTCCATTCATAGGTAACTCTTGACTGGCAACTTGTGGCTGGTTAAGGCCCCTTTGAGCCACTTACGTGGTATAAAGGGAATGGATCTTAGAATGAGCAGAAGTCTTGGTAATATTGATTATTCTCATCAGGCACATTCTCCCTCTTTTCTGGGCACTCACCCCAATCCAGTTCTTATGATACTTGATTTGTAATAACTGATGGATAATCCTCTGTTTTGATTATGCATTTTGCCATGTGATCTGGATCACGGGAAATGCACAGGAACATACATCTTACACTATCCTGAATTAGTAGAGCTGCTCATTTCACAGTTTCTTGGTAAATCCTTTTCCTTGTTCCTTCATGTCTCTTTGTCCATCTGGAGAAATAGGGCATTTATGATAAAAACCATTGCAATTCTGGTAATTGTCAGTGTAATTAAATATCTCTTAAGTTTCATTCTGACATACAAGAATTCCAAAACCAGCTGTTGCTCTTGATTACCAATCAGCTCCAACTCAGGAATACAAAAAGAGGTTTATTCTGTATCCCTATATTTCCCTGTGTGTGCTTCCAAACAAGCCTGTAGCATTTTTTCCCCTATTGCTTTGCTCACGTAAGAGGAGCCCTTTGTAAACATCTGCAAGCATCCTACTTCCAGATCTCCTGTGCGAGAAAGGCTGCAAAAACTTGACAAGGAGGTAGTAGGTGATTTAGTATCAGTATTGCCTCCCTGCTGAGAAGAGTGTTCTCAGAGGTTCTGGTGATCCCTTTGTTTTTTCTATCTCCATGTGTTGTTTGTTGTATGACCTCTCTTGAGGAAAGAAGCTTTGTTGTTGTTGTTGCCAGTTTATTCGACACCAGGGACAGCAAAACTCCCGATCCCATGGCTGTAGCTCTGCACATTATTCAAGTGCAAATAACTTAAGTTCATACAGGATGCATTCAGGAAGGAAGGATGCAGCTCTCATAAAGTGTTCCCAGTCTCTCTTAGACAAACTCGGATATGTTTTCCCCACAGCTGTTATCAGATGTGGAAGGAAATAAGCACTTAAATGAACAAATCAAATGAAATTCTATTATTTAAATAACCAGTTTTTTCTTCCAATTTTGTTGTATTGATATAATTTTGAAAGCCTGATGGGAATGTTTTAGATAGTTAAGTCTGAGGTAGATATAGTTCATCAAAGTGAATCCAAATGGAATATATTCCATAATGTGTTTGCTGCATAATAACACAGAGGTTTTGTATCTGTTGTTTGCGTGTTGATATGAAAAAGAAAAGGAGATTTGTTTTTATCTCAGTAATTGTAACACAGCTAGCAAGAAAGCACAAAAAATTCCAGGTCTGTTTGCTAAGCACACCTGGCTTCCACACTAATTTCCTTTAATGGTAGATGCTTGTTTGCATGAGATGCTGTTGCTTAGTCTCTTATGCAGGCAATTTCAGGCTGCAGACAAAAGGTTTACTTTGGGACTGCCTCTCAGCTTAGAGATATGCAGCCTTTTTCTATGCAACTTGCATGAAAATCAGACAGATTTCAAAATCAATGTGTGCCTTCTGTAAATTCCCTCCCTACGCATGAATTTCACATATTCCAAAGAGTCAGGTGAGAAAAGCCCCTGCTGTGGTATGATAGCAAAATATCAGTGATGGTTTAATCTGTTTGTGCATGAGGCCTGTGCCATGGCATGCTAGGTTGAGGACACAGATCAGTTTATTTTGCAATAGTTCATAAACCTTAATTTAGCATTAATGTCCAATATCTCACAGTATAACGATAGCATGGCTATTTGAGAAAATGGAGACAGCATTTGCATGCTAACAATAAAGAAGGGATAAACACCATTTCACTGAAAGGCAAAATTAGGAACAGAAACAGCCAGCGTAAATTAAATGTTTATAATCATTACTTCCAAGCCATTTAGGATTTCTCCTCCCTGGCAGGCACTGCCAGCCTGCTTTTATGCAGCAGGGAGACATACACTTCTCCTGCATCGCTTCTTATGTTTCCTTGGGCCTCCCGAGGGGTGCCTTCCGGGCATTTCATAAAACTTGGTTGGGATTCTGAGGTATGAACTACTGCTTGCTATGTGAGAAAATCACAAAATGTACTGTGGTAGCCAGAGGCAGAGGCGAGGATGAAAGGTGTTTGCCAGAACACCCAGCACTGTCATTCATGACACAGGGAAAAAGAGCTGGAGTGTTGTGGTCCCATGCCTTCTGTTGGTCTGGCTGAGCCGTTTACTTTTTTCCTTTTTAGCTCATTTGCTTGTTTTTATTTTCTTTTGACAGAGAGAATATATCACCTCTCTTAATTTGGGGAGGGGTTAACTGGGTCATGTGGTTTTATTATGACTGAATGCAGACTTCCTTTTTCTTCTTTTTATGCTGTTGTGGGTTGTTTGGTTTTGTTGTTGTTTTATGTTTATTGTGTCCGTACTTTCTGCAGACCTCTTCATTTTCTAAAGGATTTTTTAGAAACTAAACATAAAACCCCATGGAAACAGGCTAAGTAAAACAGACTTTTAAAACACATATTTACTATATTCTAATTCTCTGGGGATGGTGACTCTGTTGAAACTGTATATATTCATTCAAAATTAATCAAGTATTCTGGTTTAGATCCCAAAAGTAGCAACTGCAACAAGAACAAATTTCTTCATGGAAAGAGTTGCCAAGCACTGGAACAGGCTTTCCAGGGTGGAAGTCTCTGGAGGGATTTAAGAGGTGTATACGTGGCTTAGTGATGGACTTCACAGTGCAGGCTTAGTGGTTGTATTCAGTGACCTTAAAGGTGTTTCCCATCCTAAATGATTCCACGATTCTAAAAAACAGGGATACATATGTCCGCTGGAAAGAGGTGAGAGTCTAGCCAGTTATTCCAGTGCTGTTCTACCACTTTGACCTCAGAATAACCACTGGGCTCCTTATTGGTGGTGTTTGTCAAGACAGGCCTGAGAATTGTGTGAACGGGGGTGCCAAGGGCCAAGTGGTGCTTGGACTCCAAAACAAAGTGGGAGGAGAAGCCTTGTCATAGAGATGGCATGGTCCTGTTTATTGCTAAGAGTCTCAGACTGAGCCCATTAGTCTTGGAGACCTTTCCTCACAGGCCTTTAGGTCATCTAAGACCTGTGATGATGCGCTTTAAAAGTAGTAGGCTGTTTCTGCACAGGGGGCAGAAAGGTCATTTTAAAGTATTCTTTACTTGCCATGCTGTGGTGTACAATTTTTTTCTGTTATGACGCAGAAGGTTGTGATAAATTATTTTTCTGTGCACAGAGGAGCACAATTTTATGCCTTTGCTCTCTTCCCTAAGAGGCTGGCAGTTGTGTAACAGAATGGAAAAGTGGGGTTCAGCTGTAACCAAATTTGACCTACTTCTGGCAATGTGTGTAAGGTATAGGATCTTTTATTTGTGAATTATTACAAGTTGCCAGTCCCACCTGTGCAGTGCTCACATTGGCAGTGCTGTCCTGAATACCCATAGAGGGATGGCACTAGTTGGTGGTGACAGGTACCAGGCCCTGCTGAAGTCTTATTCTCCAGACTTTTGTGCAAATAAACTGGTACATGTAGGGAAGTAACCAGTTGAGTCATCCTGCTAATCAAAGGGGTTGGCTATTTTGCTGTTATTTCCCCAATAGCTCATGTGGTCTCTTCCTTGACTTATTTTCCATCTGTTGGGTGATGTGTAATCTTAATTCTGTTTATAAAGAAAAAGATATGTTCATCTTAAACATTAAACTGCTTTTAGTTATGCTGAGTTTCTGAAAGAGTATTTGATATTTGCTACTGCCAGTATCCCTCCTGTTGAATCACCTCTTCTGATTCTCCTCCACAGATAATAATACTTTACCCCTGAGAATTTGTTTTCATTTTGTTCTGAAATGAAAACAAGGAGCAGAGGAGCTGATTTGGATTATGTTGATTAAAATTTATTTTTCTTCAATAAAGTTAAGTAGAGTTTTCTGACAATATTAATTCCATGATGATACTGAGGGCTTCGTGTAGGAGGATCACAAAGGAAAACACAGTACAAAAAGACACAATGTTAAATCCAATATGCTTAAATAAACTTGTCTGTTCCATTAATTCCTATACATGTGTGGGGATATATCTTCTGAGTATCCAAGTTACTATATTTCTACAGAAGAAATAACTGGCTAAATCCCTAAATATCTTTTTGGATCTATTTTCAAGAGAGGAAGTTATAAGCAACCCTCATTTAGAGTAAGGAGCAAATATTTAGTTTACAAAATTTACTTTAAAAATCATAAAATTTGCAAAATTTTTCTAAAAAGTTTTACATTACTTGGGTCTTATATCCTCATTTTTGTGTTCCAGTTAGGCACCAAGGTGAAAAGACAAAGTAAGGAGGGAAATTTTAAATTGACCAGAACTGTAAGAATAAAATACTTGGGATGCAGGAGATATTGAATTAAGTCTTAAGCAGAATTTAACTTCACTTTCTTCTATTAATGTTTTATGACCTACTTTGACATTACTGAATGTAGAAGGTACATGGGTATTTTTGACTGAGCTCTACAAAATCTGAGTTATAAATTCTTATCTTTGCAAAGGTCACTGTGCCAGGACTTTCTCACAAGAGCACCCTAGTACATGGGGAGGAACTTGAAATAAGCACTCTGAATAAAAATAAGCTATGTTTTCTCAAACACTAAATTAAAATGTGGGTCCTCCTACCACCATATGTAGTGTAATATGCAGAAAACTGGTTAGAAATAGCTCACCATTACTTACACAGCACAAGTCCACATGAGTAAAACATCACATGGGCCTCCTCTCTGTCCTTTTACAAGTCTTAAATTCTTTAATGGTTGTTTTTAGTTTGCTTCCCTCTTCCTAAGACATTGGAACATTTTTGTGACAGCATTAATTAAATTAATGTCATCAAACTGGGACCTGAGGAGCTTTCTGGACTGTACCACAATCCCATCCTGAGGCTTTACCCAGATTTTTAGCACAATTACACTTGAATTTGAACATTGCTACCACACCAGTCAGCTGAACTGTTACTACTGGCCCATGTTTGGAGCCTGGGTTTGCTCTGCAGCTGGGATCTGTGATGCTGATCTTCAGTCTTGAACCAACGACTTTTCAGGATGCAATTTTTTCATGGGGCACCAGAAGTGAACTTTCCTGTAAGATGAAAATTTAAGTTTTCTTGACTAAGGCCCTGTCTTCTAAACTGGAATTTTCAGCCTGTTGCCACCAAAGGAAAAAACCCACAAACCTTTGACAAGATGGTCACATGGGGAATGATGTATGTTAAATATGCCTGTTGCCTTTCAAAAGAGTCAAAGAAAAATAAAATCAAGGTGTCAGAGTTAGCCCTAGAGTCTTAGATTCAAAGTGCAGTCAACCTCACAGATATTATTTTTGATGCACTTGTTGAAAATGAAACAAAATTGAGTTAATTACTGTAAGAAAACAGGAGCCTGATACTTTAGCAAAGCACTGTGTAGCCACTGATGGTACCACTTCTGGAAAAGCAATAATGCCTCATGATTAGATACTAGTTTTCTCCAGCTGTGCTGTTTCCACCACACTGCTAGGAGTAGATGCTTTGTTTCCTCTGGGGTGATACAACTTGATTTAAAAAGGAAGTCATAAACTAGAACATATGACACTGAGAAGTAAGGTTATTAAAGGAATTAGCAGACAGTAAGCTGCTGAAGGCTGCTAGTGTCTATAAAATTAGAGTGGAAATGGTATTTGTTGACACTTGTTTTATTTTCAATGGCTGATGACAGGAAATTCAAATAGAGTTTAAACTTGTAGAATTTTGGTAACTTGTGAGGAAGTGAGTGCTTCTATCAAGACATTTTGGATAAAAATGCAGAAGTGATGATAAGAATGCCTGAAGAGCATTTCTGGTACGTGTAAACAGTCTGCAGGTAATTAAAATTGAAATTTTAGAAGCATTGCCTATTAATCACCTGACAGAAGTTTGCTTTGTGACCATTTTGCAATGATTTTGGTACTTGGCTGCTGCTGTTTCTGTCTTCAAAGAAGTCTGCTAATATCTCTTGGCTGTGCTTTGGCTGAGCAGATGCACAAGAGCAAAGCTGGCACACTGTCTGTGTGCCTCATGGGTTACAGACATTCTATCATCTCCTCTCTGATTTATAGGGAGGGCAATTAAACACTTGCAGGATTCAGGGGGTTTGTGTGGGTTTGGTGGTGTTGTGTTGGGTTTTTTTTATACTAGGAAGATCCTTCAATTGGCAGGATGCAAACCAGTATAAAAATAAAAAATTTAAAACAAACCACCCAGAAAACTCTGTGCTTCTGAAATATTTGAAAACATTCTTCTTCTTCTCGAGTCCTGCCTTGGGAATTGAGGGACTGGTTGTGTCTGGTTGGTCCCAGAGCAGCTCTGAGCAGCTTCAAATCTGCTGCAAATTTTGCCCAGCTGTTCGTGGCTCAGAGAGTGAGTCTCTAAAGCAACATTTCTGGTTTTGTGGCCACATCTGTGCCATCAGGTCCAGAGCTCTGCAGAGGCAGAATGGCAAAGGGCAAGGCCTCTGCAAGCCCTTCATGTTGTCATGTGCACAGCTGGACTGTTACATGTATGGGGATGCTGTTATTTTTATTTCAGTAAAAATACTGAATATATACTGTCTGAATTGTTAACTTTTGGAGAACAAATACGTGTCTCAAAATACCTTTTTTTTTAAGGAGTTGTTTAATAAGCAGTGTGTTTCCTCTCTGGGGACACATGAAGGGATTAATGTGCTGAATTCTGCATCTCTGCATAAATCTCTCAGGGAAGTCAAAATTGATTCACTGCAATAGTGGTTATGTCCTGAAATTTCACTGAAAAAATGCTGTAGTTCCCGATCTTGCTGTCCACATTCACCATTCTAAAAGACTGTAATAGGATCATATCATCTCATTGGGACCAATTTTCTTCTGTCATATTTAAGTACTACAGAGGTTTTAACGATTTAATGGCTATATTTCACTGCTTAACAAGAGAAACACTGTAATATTTCTCATCCTGGTATGAGTGCCCCTCTCCTGGTGCTCTGTTATTAAATATAGATTAGCTTTCCTGGAAAGGAAAAAAAGGGCGATTGTGTTCTGATGTTTTAGATCTTTCTTATTGCTCCCCTAAATAGTTTGCAGAAACTTCCTCTCCTATTCTCATCCACAGGATTGTCATTTCTAATTTGAATATTAAAAAATGTTTAACAACACTGTTTAAATAACTTTTTGATCAAACAAACTAGTACTTTGAGCAAAGATTTCTATCCATCTCCTCATGGCTTGTGTGCAGAGGTGATGGGACTTGGGTACCCTTCTCTCCTCTGTTGTCCCTGGGAAAACACGTATCCAGAGGAGGAAGCTGGGTCGTTCTTCTAGAATGGAGTTGGAGAAAATACTAATTCTAACAGTTGGACTGAATTATATTGGCTATAGTGAATAGTAATTTAATTTTAATGATGTACTTTATGTAGAACAGAAAAGTGGAACTAATCATATAGAGCACTTTTTTTTGGCCTTCAGCCTTTTTACACTTAAGCTCTGTCAGGTAATGAACAGGAACATTCCTTTCAAATATAGACACTATTTAATGAAGATGCATAATAATTTGCCTATTGCAAAAGCAAATTCAATTCGAGAGCCAAAAAGCAGTATTTTTTTCCTTTTTTTTCTATTCATGAATACCAATCAGTTTAATCTCTAGGCTGGTCATGTGTCAATTGCAAAGCAGACTTCTCTAGTGTATCTTTGAAAGCTTTTTACTTTTTTTCCTTTTGGCATAGACAGAGATGTCTCTATGTCAAGAGAAGCTACTGGCTTGCAAGAGAAATAGTCTCAAACTTTCTTTGGTGGGCCAGAGTATTTTGTCCTCATTAAAAACATCTCACTGTTTGAGCCAGTAAGGAGTCAGACCAGCTTTCTGTCCTCTCCTCACTTCCAGTTCTTGGTCTGCAATAGTGTGCCAAGTTTTTGTGGTTATCCTACATTGAAATTTTTGTCAACAAAGTTTGTCAGCGTGGAATGGTGATGTTACCGTTCTGCAAAAAGATTTCCTAAAATTAAACACCAAGTACAAAGTCTTTTTCTTTCCTTGTTTTTTTTTTTTTTTTTTTTTTCCTGTGACACCTGCCAACAGAAAGGAAGGAAGCACCAGAATAGCTGAAACACATGTATTATATTTTGGTAAGCAATGATTAAAGCCTAGCTATGTAAGATAGCAACACGAACATTGCTAAGACTTTATTTTCATTTTCAAAATGTACTTTTTCTTGTCTAGTAGGCAGAAAATGCTTTTTGAAAAGCTTTTGTGTTTCTGTTGACCTATACAGCTCAGTAGCTTTCAGCTTTAGATAGTGAGCAGTTGACCTTTGTATTTCACAGGAATCAGAATTTTTAGAATGGTTCCTTCCCGTTCCCTTCCCACCCCCAAAATGATATCCAGCCAAACGCAGCTCCATTTCATTTCAGTAGGAATTGATTATTTTGTAACTCAACTCCTGAAGTTTTCTTGGAAGGTGTGATTAATGCCTAGAAAACTGTGTAGTGCCCAGCGCTTGTGTCCACCCTGGCGAGCGTAAGAGTGACAGGTATATTTTTACTCCATTCCAATACGTGAACTTCTCAATAGCCAGTGACTGCCAGCTGTTTCCCAATAGCCTTTTCAGGAACAGGAGGACTTTTACTCTACTGTCCATAAAAATATGCCTCTGCTATTGCCACTAAACTTTATGTAAGCAATAAAATATCTTTTGGCTTCGACTTGAAACACAAGGAGAATGTTTGCACAATGAACATCAGACATTGTCAATGTTAATGTGTAATGTCTGTTGGCAGAGTTGTCTGTAAAGATTTTTTAGCCAGCCAAATGTTACTTCTATTTCACTCAGAACTCATGTCTGTCATAGGATAGGAGGAATAACAGGTTGTATTAAAATTGGCTACAGGCGGTTTAATTTTTTTCCCCGTTGCTAGCCTTTTGAGTAACTCCTGGCAGCAATTACATATATGTAAAACACATTCTTTTCAAGCCTTCTTTAGCTGACTGTGGATAGCGGAGTGCTCTATTTGAAAATTTAATGGCAATTAAAAAATATTTATACACATGTATGCACATACTTATGTATGTTTGATATAGGTATTTTAATGGATATCTTCAAAGTGATGTGCTGGGTCTCCAAAAAAATGCATAAAGTAATGATTAAGTCTTGCAATTACTTTCTGCAGTTTCTGACTTACATTATTGGTATCCACAATGACAATATTTGAATCACTTTATACTATACTTGGAATAGAGATTTCAAGCTTCATAATTGATAGTGTGCAAACACCATCATCTTTTAATAGCTATCAAAGCTGCACATAGAAAAAAGAAAAAAAGAAACAATCCAATAACTCTTCTTTTGTCATCTTTTATCTTGTAAGGTTGTAAAGCTTCAGTGCTCGCTGTTGTGAATAACGCAGATGTATCATTGTGCACCTCTCTGTGTCTGCACATGTCTGTGCATCATTTCCAGTGTAAGTGATGTTCCTACAAATACTTTATCTAACTAAAGCCTCAGATTTTTCATACAGAATTATAAGCCAGGTCTCTAGTCTATCCTCAAGTAGGGGCACTAATTCAGGTGTGGAGTTTTTGGTTTGGTTTGCTCTAACATGATGTTTCAAGAACTTTTCTGAGAACTTTCAGTCAAGATGTTGAAATGGAAGGGGAGTTCATTATGTGGATGCTCAGCTATAAATTTATTGTACTATATGACTCATAAGGAAAAATCTAAGGTAGGCTCCCTTAAATCACCCATACAAGGCTGATCCTTTAATATATATGCCAGACAGGCAAACTCCATGGAGGGAGAAAAATTAGTTGTAGAAAAGTTGAATATGAGCCAAAGAATATGTGGCCATAAAATTAATCTGAATATACAGAGAATTCAGCCAAAGTTCTTAACCTAGGCTGGTCAGGCCTGGGGTAGCAGGAAGGAAGAAAAGTGTCCCTGGTGGCTCCTGATGCTCCTAAGAGCGCTCAGCACGGTCCAAAAAGGAGAAAGAGCCCAGTTAAACAAGATGTGCAATAGTCCAGCTTTATGTGAACTTTGGAAATAACGCCTAGTCAGAATTTCTAAGAAGGAAACATGCTTACTCTGTATCAAAACAGCTACAGACCCATCTGGTGGGTACTTCCACATTCTGAGGTGGTGTTCTGAAATCAGGGGGGACCTTGTTGCTCTCTACAACTGCCTGAAAGGAGGTTGTAGCCAGGGGGTTCATCTTCTTCTACCAGGTAACAAGTGACAGAATGAGAGGAAATGCCCCCAAGTTGTGCCAGAAGAGGTTTAGGTTGGATATTAGGAAACATTTCTTCATTGAAAGGGTGATCAGATATTGGAACAGGCTGCCCAGGGAGGTATTTAAAATACTTGTAAATGTGGCAGTTGGGGGTGTGGTTTAGGGGTGACCACGGTGGTGTTGGATTAACAGTTGGGCTTGATGATCTCAGAGGTATTTTCCAGCCCTAATGATTATATGGTTCTATGTACCCTTTAAAGTAACTTTAGATATAAGTCTGTAGGATGTTTTTGATAGTGATTCATGCAAGGTATTTAATGTTTTCATAACTCTTTTCATTATTAACTGACTTTATAGTTACTGGAAAGCAAATGAAAAGTGGGCAGAAACATCACTTGCCTGTGGAAATGGAGCAGTGTTGACTGAGTGCTTGTCAGTCAGACTGAACCTTGCCTTTACCCCACCAGAAAGAAGCAAACTCAAGAAAATAAAAACAAAATGCAGGAAAGAAGCGTGTGCTGGATATGCTGAATAAGAAACTTAATTTGCATAAACAATCAGCACTGCAAACCAATATAAGCATTCAGCTACCTATTCATAAGGGGAAAATTGGACCCCAAAGCTTTGCTCTGTCTTGAGCTCCTCCCCTGAAGTAAAGAAATGAGCAATTTTTAAAATGCTTCCTAACTAAGAACTGAATCCTTGATTTTAAAAACAATGAAAAAGTATAAGCAGCTCACATACCAGCATTCCCTACTGTACCCTTATGCCTGGGCAAGCAACGGGATTTTTCACATAATCATGTATAGTCTTATTTATTTTGTGTACTTCTATAAGTATGTGCATGAGTAGCTAATACAGACAGAGAGGCCAGAGCCAAATCCCCAGATTCAGGCATTTGTGAGCTGTGGAGTGTTCAAAATCCAAGTCAGGGCTTTACAGCTTGAGCCCTTCTCTAATATTTATTCAGATTTATGATAAATGTAGTACTTTAGAGCTAATTCTTGTTCATAATGTGTCTGTTGTTCAGTCGTGACTATAGCGTACAAATATCACGCATTTATCTTAGAGCCTGTAGACATTTAAGCCTCTGTTCTTCGGGGCGATATTTATTTATTTACGCCTTTGCTTGTTTGATAGATGGCAGCAGATAAATGTTTCCTAACTGGAGATGTCTCATTAGTTTTTGCTTTTAGTATCATCTGTCATATGACAGCAAACAACAGGGAATTTTTTTGCACATTTGTATGACTGTATTGCATTTTCAGTTATAGCTGTTTCTGTGTTTTCACAGGTGATACATAAATATAACCTTATCCTTAAAGACTGTTTTCCAAGAAAATGCATTTATACTCTAACCAGAGCCCTGCCGTCCTGTCATTACAGCCCCACTATTTTCACGGAAGCGAGCTGGGTCTGTGATATAGAAGGTGGAGACTGGGAAGCTGGCTCTGCTAAGCCTTGCCTAATGCAAACTGCTTTAGTATGCACATCACATCATGCCGGCTATACTGCAGGGAGCAGGCAGTTATCGCACAAGCGTGCATCCTCAGAGCCAGGATAAACACTCCGTTACTCTCCCTCTAAACTGCTCTTCTGGGAGGGAGAGAAAATAAATAGGGAGCGAGAGAGGCATTTGAAGTAACCTTTTTAAGAAGGAGGCAGCAGCCAATAGAACCTTTCTTTTTTTTCCTTTTTTTTTTTTCTTTTTTTAATTTTTTTCCCCCACTTCTTACTAGAGAAATTCGTGTTACCTCAGCAATTAAGGAGAAGAGCCAGCACCTAGGGTTCCAGGCTGTGAGGGGGAGTAGCAACTTGTACCAGGTAGGAAGCCCTTTCAACATCCTTTTAAATCCATGCAGCTCAGTTACTACTTGCTATGTTGCTATACCATGTCTGACTTCTGGAGACCTTGTGTCTGCTAGTCACCATTCCCCAAGCAAAAGAGACCTTGGGGAGCTTTAATTGCCAATGACCTTCAGGGTATTTCTTGGAAAGACACTGGTACTTAGTGCTGTAAAGTAAAGCAATCTATACTTTCGTCTGACGGCTTAAAGTGTGCATTTAGCATCAGGATGCAGCTGGATGAAACTGCAGCTGTTACCCGTCTATGAAACCATGCCACAAATGAGTAAAAATTAGCCATTTTATAATAACTGAAGCAGCTGCTCTGCATTTTTAGCAACAGGGCTGCATTACTTTCCAAAACTTATTACCATAAATTCTTTCTGTGCTGGAAAGTCAGCAGATATGCTTTACTGTATTCAAAGTTATTTTGACAGTTATCTACTATATTTTCATAGTTACTTATGCATATTTTATTAAGACTTCTCTAAACTTTCCAGAGGCAGCCGTGTCTTATGTGGCAGGTTAATATCCCTGCTAACAAATACTTTGTGCAGTAATTGCAGTGAGTGGTTACGATATTCGCTGTGCAGTGTTGCCTGCTGTGTGAGGCTGTGGGAATGCGGGCATCTCCCGAGATGCCTGAGGGATGGGGTGGGATGGAGCCCTAGGTCACACAAGCTCCTTTTATCTGCCCTAGTACTACAGGACAGAGGGGAAAGTGAGGAGGAGGTGGAAGCTGTAACTGGGCTTTGCTATCCTGTTGTGCAGTGTTTTCCTCCTTGTACTTGTGTTCACTCACAGCAATGAACAGTCAGGTGGCATCCGTTCAACCTGTGTTGTGTATGTTGTGACAGGGATGGGACTGAATGAGTTTATTGAAAGCAGGAGTAATATTTGCATAAGTTCTTGGGTTAGGAGTCAACCCTGCCTGGGTCACCATGGTGTCTTGAGACTCAGTGTCATTGTGTGATCAGTTTAAGTTGCTGTCTTATGAGCAGTTAGAGGAGCCTGAGGCAAACTTTTGCAAGCTTGAACATTTTCTTCTACACATCAGACCAGTGAGAGGGAATTCTTAAGGGTAAAAATCTAGATGTATTTCTAAAGTGCAAGCAGTGGTGTGGGTAAGTATAGCATGTCTAAGAATTCAGCTGCTTGCAAGAAAAAGTGAAAATAATGTTCAAAACAGTCAGAGCTTAGGTGCCACTGCTGTAATAAAAAAATAAATACTGATAATAGCAGAGCTCTTTCAGTACCCGCACAACCTTTTCTTGTATGTAATTGCTCTATGCAGAAATAGCTCCATATATTTTGTTTAAAGGTACCTTGTGACTCTTATCTGTAGGAAAAACTATTGAGGATGTCTGAGTCTGTAGCCTTGTTTCTGACGAGCATAATGAAAAAAACAATTCTTAGAAAATGAGAATTGTGTCTGATAGCAATAAAAGCTAAGGAGGTAAAAAAGAAATAGCTTTGAAAATTACAGCTGTGAAATAGAGGTGAGATCTAGTTAGTGACCAGCATTGGTTAGAGGACCTGTCAGCAGGTGAGAGCAGTTTTAACCTCTGAGAGATTCAATGCTTCAGAGAATTCACACTTGGAAAGTACCACTTCAATTAGCAACCCAAATAGGAAGAAAACTGGAATGGGAAAGAGATGTCTTGACTCCTTTAATTTCTCTTGATATATGAAATTTGTGATGAAGAAAATTATATCCATGCCCTTCAGGGGTTTTTCTTAACAGGCTGATGTAAAACTAAGTGAATCATTACTTTAAAGAGAAAAAGTTAAGTAAGTTGAACACATCAACATGTTTCACTAAAAACTCTTATAAAATTCAGGTTTTAGAAACATTTCAGGTAAATTATAGCTGGTTGGTGAGGGGTTTGGGGTTTCTTTTTAATTTGTTTTTCTTATTTGTTTAAGTTTTTTTTTAACCTCCAGTCCAAATGCTCACCCTAGGAATATGTAGAATTCTCAAATGTTTTCAAAGAAAGTTGTGAATTGACTGGGGCCTTAAATTTTGGCTTGAAAAGGTTTATTATTTATTAATTCATTGTCACATTTGGTAGGTTGCTCTGACAGAAAGGGATCGCGAGGACTGTGCATTGGGATACGTAGGTTTCTTGTCTTGCTACTGCTTGCATGTCACTGCCTCAGTTTACTACTGATGGGTAAATACAGGTGTTGGCCTGTTTGGAAACCTATTGCAGATCTGAGTTTTTCCACCTTATCCTCATTCACATTAATTGTGCTTTATGTAGATTTGGGGGGGGGGGTGTGACTCTAGTTTACCTTGTAGCTTATGAATTTGGCTTTAATTATTTCTCTGGGTTTATTACCTGTTGCTTACCCTACTAAAAACCTGCTGAACAAACACTGCATGACTATAAACCATGTTTTAAATCAAAAAACAGGTAGCAGAAATCTTTATGCTTCATCTCTGCCCTGAAAGAGGCTCCCTTTACTGCAGAGAGCTTAGTGTGGATGTGGGATGGCCCTGTCCATGGGGGGAAACTGTTACCTTTAACAAGATCCTTGAGGAGCTCAGGAGTCACTGATAGAAAATCTATGATGTCTTTGTTTTGAATTTACTGCTGCAGAAATCTTAAGACTTCTCAGCAGAAATGATGCAACTGGTTCTGCAGAGGTTTTTGGTTTTGGTTTTTTTTTTTTAACATGTAAAACCAGAAATGTCTGCCTTCCAGAGGTATCGAACATAGCAGACATCACATTGTTGCATTGCAATATGTGGGTACCCCCTTACGTTGGTGGCTTTGATCAAGGCTCCCTATCTCTCTATTAGTTTCCAGAAGTACTCTGTTCAGCATCCATGTGGTGGAGAACTGGGACTCCTAGTGCCATTGGAAATCAGATGATGAAGCCTCAAATTTTTTATCTGTTGACAGATAAAAGAAAAGGTCCCTCTGTAAAACTAATTGATGTTTCTTGGTGCTTTTTGACATTTTGCTAAATCAGAAAATTGGCCTGACTGGGGAGTTTGATGTTAGTATAAGGACTATCAAAATGCAACGTATGAAAGTCTGGGTGTTGATATAATTCTGTATTACTGTGGGTCCCCAGAGTAGTCATTATCTTTTGATCTAGGTTTAGTTAATTTTAATAATCTCCTTGTTTTTTTTGGAAGCAAAACACTAAACACGCAGTCCCAGGAATGTATGATGACAGCAAATTTATACACGAGGATTTCCAAACAACCTCACAGTTGCGATTACACTGAACAGACATGTCTGCACTCAGGCACGTCTTTGTACTGTGAGCATGAACAACAGGATGAGACTGGATTTTTCTTTCTCCACTGTGAAGATATTCAGTGACATTTTTCCAAATGAACACTTGAAGACAATCAGGGAGTTTTGTACTTTGCTTTCAACGTATGCAAGGGATTAGAATTAATGGTTGGACTCAAGGGATCAGGATTAATGGTCAGGCTGACTAACACTAACTAACCGTTGGAATTCACTGCCAACTTTAACAAAATAGTAAGTTACTTAACAGCACACAACTTTTCAGATTTATTTAAGCAATGATCCCCAAGAAACCAATCATTACTAACAATTAACTGTTGGTTTGTGGGTTGCTGGACCATTAATGTTCTAACAAACTGACTGTTAACTAAAGTAACAGTAACAGCAAATTCGGAGGTGTGTATTTACCCTGACTGCAGGTTTCCTGTTATATAATTTCTTTATCTGTCCTACACTTTTTTAGCAGCTAGGGGCTCATTAAATAATTTTTTCTGTTAGTGCCTTTTGATGTTACATGGAAAGGCTGTGATGTTGGAGCTGGATTTATCATACCTGTAAGGCTACACTTCAGACAGAATGTGGGGATTTTATTTTTTCCCTGAAACTTTATTGCTGCTTTTTAAAAGACACTTAATGCAATACTAATGTTTAAATAATTTACGTAATAATAATAATGTAAACCAAAATACATATGTGCCTTTTTAAACTTTTTTTTTCCCCTAACTGAAATTCTAACAGCCTTGATCTGATTCAGTCAGTCCTAGTAGCTGTGTTTAGCATGAGGAAGTTTTGATATAGGTCACTTTTAGGATAGGTAGAATTTGGGATGTTTTGGCCCTCCCAATATCCTCAGTCTCATTCAGAGTTCAAAATGGAAAGCAAAACTGAACGGTGAGAGACTCAGGAAATGAACTGGAGGACGCAAAACTGCTATTTTAATAAGTTTATTTAAAGTTCTGGGTTTATTTAATGTTGTACTCTATTGTTTTACTTTTCAGTTGTTGGGAAAAAAATAAGGAAAGAAACAAGCTAGATATAAAATTGTATTTCTTATAAAGTGGGACAGCTGTTTTATCTCTGTGGGCTTTGCTTGCTTCATCCAGAAATCATCGATAGCTTAGGGTGCAAGTGTACATGTGTTGACTTTTCCTTAATGGAATTGAGGTGGGCAGCTCTACTAAGGCTGATTAGAACCATCACAAAATCTGCCATGCTACAATGAAATGAAGGGAGATGGATTTAGGTCAGTATGTACTGAGACCCACATACAATGCTGGCAGGAAAGAAAAAAAAATACCTTAAAAGTTAAATATGCAATCTGAGTAATTTAGAAAAAAAAATACAAAAAAACCTGACATTGGCTTACATGATTTTTAATCTGAATTTTACCTAGTACAGAAAATGATGATGCTATTTTTCCAAATAAAGAGAAAATATCAGAAATAAAATGGAAATATCCTGGTACTTATATGATGCATTCTCAGCAGGTTTGCCCCTGATACAGAGCTGTGTGTTGTGGTCAGCAAGCTGGAGGGAAGGGATGCCATCCAGAGGGATCTGGACAGGTTGGGAAGGTGGGTCTGCAATGAGGTTCAGCGGGGCCTTGTATTAAGTCTTGCACAAGGGCTGGGGCAACCTGAAACACAGAGACAGGCTGGGGAGAGAATGGGTTGAGAGCAACTGTGAGGAGACAGATTAGGGGGTGTTGGGGGATGAGCAGCTCAATGTGACCCACCAATGTGTGCTCACAGCCCAGAAGGTCAACTGGGTTGTGAGTCACCTAAAACATGACTACTAGTCAGTGCTTTTCCTGTGAATGTGGCTTTTGTAAAGATGTTTGTATGAACATTTCATAGCTATAGGCTTAAACACCCCCTCAAAAAACAAAAGAAAGCAAAAAACAGGTTCACGTGGCAGGATGACCTCAGGAGGAAAAGAAAGCACAGTATCTCTTAGGGCACAAGCAATCATCATGGCTAGGCTTCGCGAACGAAGATTTGGGAAGGGCTCTACCCACGCTTGCTACAAGCGCGCTGGTGGCTAAAAAGGCCAATGCGAGACAGACAAGCCCAGTCTCAAAAGGCACAGCAGAAAGACTCCCCAGCTGATATAGACAAGACGCGATTATAGTAGCTGAATAAAAACATCCTCAAAGACAATGTAACTGTCATTCCCACCTGTCCAGCATAAGAGTTCATGGGTATCAGAGGTAAACTGTTTATTATGTTTATTAAAAAGAAGAAAAAAACAAAAGGCAAACCTCATCACTCTTAAAATAATGGTGATGAGTGGTGGTCATAACAAAGCCTATAAACTCCTGGGTTTTTTTCCAGAGCAAGGAGAATAAGGAGTTATCTCGGCCAGTGAAGAAGGATAGTAAATGATGTTATGCAGCTCATACAGCTTGTCACACATGAAGCAAATTCCCCACCTCCCACAAGTACAAGCTTCAAAGAGCACATTTTCACTTAATCACTAAGATTCAGTGTTAAATTAGGTTATTGATGGATTGCAAGTAAATGCGAGATTTGAAGTGGAGAAGCCAGCAGCATCTGCAAAACTTTGAAAGAGCTACAGGAAAAGAGGGATGAAGTGTGGGGTGTCTGTGTCAAGGTGCTGGCAGCACGGGTTGTGGGGGGGCTTCTCCTCCGTGAGAAAAGTTTAGGGGCTACCCTGTCCTGGACACAGCCAGATCCACAATGGGTCTGCCATGGGACACAGCTGAGCCCATCAGCCAGACTGGTTACACTGCTGGGAAAACACAGTTAAGAAAGAGAAGAAAATGCTAGATAGAGAGAAAAGAGAACAAAAATAGTGTGAGAAACAGCCCTGTGAGCCTCAAGGTGAGAGAAGGAGGTGGTCCTGAAGCAGCCTGTGGAGCAGATCGACACACTGCAACCATGGAGGACCCTGTGGTGGAGCAGATGGATGTCAACCGAAGGAACTGTGGCTTGAAGGAACTGGAGCAGGTTTATCCTGAAAAACTGCAGGCTGTGGGAAGGACCCATGCTGGAGCTGGGGAAAACAGAAGGAGCAGCAGAGAGGAGCTCTTATGAATCCACCTAAACACCCATTTCCCACCCCCCTTCCATGGCTCACCAGGAGAAAGTAGAGTAGCAGAGAATGAAGCTGTGCCTGGGAATAAGGGGTGGGGCAGGTATTTTTGTTGTTGTCTTTGTTTCTTACTGTCCAACTCCAATTTAATTGGCAAAGAAAAATAATTTCCCCATGCTGAGTCTGTTTTGCCAGTGACTGATTGATTAACGGTCTGTCCTTACCTTGACCCATGAACTTTGCCATTCTGTATTCTCCCCCTGTCCTGCTGAGAGGGGGAAGTGAGAGAGTGGCTAGGTGGGTGTCTGTCCCTCCCTTAGCCAAGGTCAATCCACCACAACTGACAACTAACTTTCAAAACTGATCCTGAGCAAAGTCCCGGAAGATCTACACAAATTCTGAATGTGAAGGATACAGAGAACACTAACACCTATAGGACCAGGTAAGGGAGCTCATGAAAAAAGGGCAGAAATTCTTACAATCATTATAAAAGTTATTTAATTAGCTATTCAGCTTTTTGAAAATGTATTTGACAAGATCTCTTGTTGGCAATCAAGTGATTCTAAGTCATTAATTGGTTCAAAGTTTCATTGCCAAGAGAAACAGATAATAAAACAAGAAGATGTAAGATGTACTTAAGAAGATACAAGAAGATGTACTTAAGAGAGAAAGATGTTGCTGGCACTGTGGAAACAGCAGGAGTTCTGACAACATGACATTTCACATAATTTATAAATTGTTACTCTAAGTTCAAAATTACTGAATACTGCAAGTTGCTTCATGATTCAGTTTAAATTTTGTCATTACTTCAAAACTGACAAATTTTGCCGTTTAACCATTATACCATTTATTTTGGCAAACAGAAATCAAACTCCTAAAATAGTCATTTTGGAGCAAAACTAAATTACAATTTCATTTCCATACTACTGACGTTCTTCTCCCTAACTTTCATGTGTGCATTTGTTCCATCACAAATCTACTTAAATTCAATAAACATGAGATACCCTTTCATTCAAGCTTTATTAAGCCCAGGCAACTGCAGTTCTTCTAAGAATAAATTTAAGAACAGAAGGCTACTGTATGAGGCTGCGAGTTTGTTAGAAATTAGATTGAAGACCAAGGAATTAGTTTAGGATAGTCTACAAATACAAAAGTCAGCATGCTAATAGTTGGAAGTGCATTAACAACTGCACGAAGGAACCAGAAATAAGGAGAAGGATAGAAGAAACAAGCAGCTGGAATCACTCCAGCAAAGTTAAGAAGTAGACAATTCAGTGAAAAGCCTGAATTTTGTACCTACTATGTCCAGCCTCCTCTGCATTATTATAAATTAAACTCATTTGTATCAGAAGTTGACTGATCCATAGTGCATTATCCTAACAAAAATACAAAGGCATCAAATAATGGCTACCTAATAAAGGCAAAGAAAGGTAAAACCATGTACTTTTCTATGGCAATTGTTCTTATGAGTTTACATGGTGCTAGCCAGTCACAATAATAATTCTCGTATCAATCTTCCATTTATCCTTGCCACATTTCTCAGAAGTTTGTTTTTTATAAAAGGTGTTACCAGCATTCTAAGGAAAATATATTTTAAGGAAAATGTTGTGTTGAATTTATCTTGACTAAGTAATCCAAATCTTCACTTAAAATGGTTCCCATTGTGACCTCTGACTTGTCAGACAATGACTAATAAGCAGACAAGACAACTGTACTGCCCAAGTAATTGGCTGGCATCTAAAGGTCCTCCATCCTTTCCTATCCTGCTATGACATCCAGCTTGCTTAAAGTCAAAAAGCTCGGCCCCCTGAACACTTTGTGCGTTAAATCAATTAGAACACTATCAGAACAATAAGCAGCAACCTGCAGAAACAAATAAAGACAAGTTAATTGCTGAGTAGAATTTCTGAGTTGGGAAAACAGCATGATAATTTTGTATATACAGTCTCATTTTTCAAGTGGTAGAGACAAACTGAAAAGCAAACAACCAATGTACTGTATAGCCACTTTCCCCTCATCTTTTTTTAATCTTGCCTCAAAATGACTGATAAAATTAAAATGAACACAATTAAAGCAACACAACATGAACCAATCCATGAAACTTAATATCCTAAAGACAGTCCAGCATGTCTGAACAAGAAAACAGTAAAGGTTAAAAAGTTGATCTCATTATAACACTTATAAGCATTAAGTTATTTATGTTGCAGATATTTACAAAGCTTTAAACATGTAATCTAAGAAAATATTTTTTTTCCTGGAAAATGACTGAGGTGGCCGGTGCTAAGAAAATAAAATGAACTGTGTAGAAGTGAATGTATGGTATCATTTGATGCAATTCAGCTATTGAAATTGCTTTAGCATTGTTAGCAGTTAAAAACCACTTTTCTTAAATGATCAACATGTATTTCCAGAACTATTTTGGGTAATGCACAGTTAAGAATCCTGCTGAAATTCTTCTGTGAAGCAGGAAAAAATATCTGGATAGTCACTTCCTAAGTGTCAGCAAGGTCTTGGCCAATTAGAAGGCTACACACTGCAAAAATTGTCACATACAGAAACTGTAAATGGGGTTGCAATTCCCAGAAAATGTAACCAGAGAACCACATTCTGCACTGGTTTGCATTCAGTTGATTATATGGGAGAAACATAGGACAGAATATCTATATATGCGATACACTAAACCTGTTACAAGTTTCTCGTACTTTATTCGTTCCTTTTATACTGTTCTTCAACAACAACCACTTTGGAAACAAATTTAATTTGTGAGGCATACAACTCTATAAAAACAATGTTACTGATCTGAAGTGATTTTGGATCAAACTTGTGAGATAATCCTATCTCAGCCCTGAGCTGGCCCTGTTCCTGTTCATTGTATTATCAGCTTTGGCTCAACCCTATCTACTTTCATATTAATGGAAGTTTATCCATATCAACAAGCCAAAAGCAGAGCTTTAGTTCTTGTGTTTTACATGACTTACTATCAAAAAATCCTAAAAACCACCCAACCAAACTAAACCAACCAACCAACCAGCCAAAAAGACCAGAAAAACCCAAACAAAAAAAGGCTGCTAAATTCTCTGTACCTGTGCTATTTCTCATGCTGTTACTACCACATACTGGCAACTTTTGAAATGGCTAAACCCGATTATTTTCTTTCCCAGAGTACACACTATATATAATCTTGAAAAAAACCCCCTATGGGTAGTATGGGGGAAAAGCCCTCTATTTTTTTAAAAGAAAAATATATTATTGTGGTTGACTGGAGTTATTTGTAGTTTATTTTGACTCCTGTAAAAAGGGCTTAAACTGACTTCAAAACACTTCTATACGTCACCTACACTGAGGTCATATGGAATCATCTGTAGTTCTTAAATTGAAGCATTTTCATATGTGTTTTCATATGAAAAGTTCTTAGTCTTCTTGAGAACCTTGGCTCTTCCAGCCTGGGAAAAGAGAGTAGCCACACTCTGGCACACATTAGCCAGTAGCCCAGTCTCTCCTAGGACAGGAGGTGTGGGAGAGGGGGAATCCCAGACAAAGAAACCCAATTATGTACTTTACTGAGTGGGAAGCTTATTGTACAAGAAATTGAGGAGTTTTTTCCTGGGACGTTGTTAAGGTTCTTTCCCTTTGACACAGACCATAGAAGGGTCTCAGCACAATGGAAATTAAGGCAGAGCTGTCAGTTTCTGATGAGTCTCCTACACACACTAAGACAGAGCAGTCATTTTCTATATATATACGATTTGTGTATCCTGGAATTTTCTTACCAGAATTCCTCGTTGTAAAAGAGATAAAGGAGGTGATTGTCCTGCTCATCTTGAGTACTGTGTGCAGTACTTTTGGGCACCACACTACAGAAGAGGCATTAAGCTTTTGGAGAGTGTCCAGAGGAGGGCCAGGAAGGTGGTAAAGAGTCTGGAGGCGAAACTATATGAAGAGTGGCTGAGGTCACTTGGTCTGTTCAGCTTGGAGATGAGGAGAAGGAGGGGAGACCTCACTGTGGTCTTCAACATCCTCATTAGGGGAGGCAGATGAGCAGGTACCAATCTCTTCACACTCGGGACCAGTGAGAGGGCTCAAGGGAATGGCCTGAAATTGTGTCAGAGGAGGTTTAGGTCGGATATTAGAAAAAAGTTCTTGACCCAGAGAGTGGCTGGGCACTGAACAGGCTTCCCAGGGAAGTGGTCACAACACCAAGGCTGACGGAGCTCTAGAGGCATTAGGACAACGCTTTCAGGCTCAGGGTGTGACTTGGGGATGGTCTTGTGCAGGGCCAGGAGTTGGACTCAATGATCCTGATGGGTCCCTTCTAGCTCAGCATGTTCTGTGATTCTATGAAAATGTTACTACTCATAGATATGTATTTCAACCTGTACAAGGGAGCCGTTGAAAGTCTTGCTATATAATAGTGTCTTCAGGACTAAACAACTTTCTGGGTTTAGTGTTAAGAGATACCTGTGTTATTGTAAGCATGATGTGGTGCCTTGTTCCTGCCACTTTTGGGGTGCTCTATGCCACAGATCCTATGGATCAGCCGCACCTCCCATGTCAGTCTATCACCTTCTGACGGAGACAACTGGCAGATTCTCATCTTCTCAAATACCGATGCGAGTCCTTCTTGCTCTGGCTTCTTATGCATGCAGACACCTGCACATCAGAATGAGTGCACCATAAAGACACATATACGCGTACATAGGTATATAAATGTAATCTCTATAAAAGCAGCAGGGCAATTGCCTTTTATTCAGCTTTAAACGGGAATTCCGTAATGTAGTTGCAAATATACTGCTCTTGGCAGTGCTAAAAATATGTAATTTGGATTAAATATTTTCAAGTAGAACGTTTTATAACTTAAATAATATTATTTTTATTCAAGATCCCATTTGGTTTAATGCAATTTGTTTGAGATCATGCACTAATTTCTGTTCTTAGCATAGCCTTGGGGAGATAAAAATATTAAATACAATTCTTTGTGGGTTTAAAAAAAAATCGTCTTGCCGTATTTAGAGTAGATTATCACCACCCAGTGAGCTTGTAGCATTCATGATTATATGTATAAGAAAAATACCAAAAGTATCATGTAACAGGCTAGACTATATTCTGTATAAGTAGCTACTGAATTGTAGCCAGGATCCCAAAGTATTGTCAGGTTCTCATTTTCTTAGCAGCTGGAGTCTTTTGGTCAAGTAAGCTGCTTTCTTACATCTAGCAAATGTTATTGCAGGAAGTTGTTAAATTGAAAGTTTAATTTAAGCTGCTAAATTGAAAAGCTCTGCTAATTCAAAGTGTAAAATACAGAGTAGTCCAAAGGCATGAATGAGGAGTCAATTATACATAAAAGGACTGTCAAGTAAGGAACCCATATGTCGTGAGTTTGCAAAGCTCCCCCCTCCCTGGGGATTGAAAATAGTTTGTCCAGGTGAATTTCCAGAGCAAAGCCACTCAAAAGTTTTGGTAACGCCTCTGCCAATTACATATTTAAGAAAAGGGAAGAGAAGGTTTGTGGTGCAGATGAAATTGGCAGCCATGTGAGGGAGGACACAGCAGGCCCCAAGGGGAGCTAGACCTCTCTCCTCCCCCAGCCCTGGGCCGGGGGCAGGAGCAGCACTGAATCCCCTGACCAGACGTGTAACAGAGTGAAGGAAAAAAAACTTTAAAGAAGAACTTAGATGAGGCTGCTGAAAAAGGAATTGCAGACAGATAGCAGAGCTTTCAAGGTCGGAACCAGCAGCCAGAGAAAAGAGAAGCCCGAAGGGGAGAGAATGACTCCTTCTCCTCCTCCCTCTCTCTCTCTTCAGCAGGGAAAAGACTGAAATCTAAAAACTCCTGCCACCTGTGGAAAATTGCTGGGGAGCAGAGACAACTTTCCATAGTTCACGATGGAGCCCACGCTGAAGCAGAGGAGTGCATGAAGAAGAGATCTACGCCAGAGCAAGTCAGCTTGGGTAGGATTTGTGTGATCCCAGAGGGGGATCAATGCTGGTGCAGCTGAATTTGTGACCCTAAAGGACAGCAGAGAATGGAAGAGCTGTTGCCCTAAGGGTGGACTCACGTCGGAGAGGTCTATTAAAGACTATTCTCATGGGGAGGGACCTCCACAGGAAACAAGGGTGGACTCAAAGCCATTATCCCCTGTGACCCTGTGGTGAAGACCATGGAAAAGCAAGTGTCCCCTTGTAGTCCAT
>JAWMRA010000146.1:11411327-11564182 GCA_035584735.1 Pseudotriccus pelzelni | reverse complement strand
GAGTCGGTGGTCCTTCATCCTGGAGACGTGCCCTGCCCAACACAGCTGTGCTCTCAGCAGCATGGCCTCAATACTCAAGGGCACAAGTAATAGTAGATCGGTTATTTACAAATGACTCTTGGGTGGTTGCTGAGTAGGAAATATCAAGTCACTTATACCTCTGTTCGAGTCTTTTATTTTTTTCTTTTTTCCTTCCTCTTTTTCTTCATTTGCATATGCTTAAAACCAAGGATCCAATACTATGAGCTGACAGGAATAAGCTTAAGTAGCTCAAGACATTAAACATTTTTTACTGCCGTGTCCATTGGCAATTTTGAAGAGCATTGCACCAGGACATGCATTCCCAGATTTCATTTCTTTTTCTGTAGTAAGTCTGAATAGTCTTTCTCTGTGTGTGACTTTCCCCTCTGAAATTCCATGAGACAATTTGACAGGGAGCTGTAATACTTAATTATTAAAAAGCTAAATATATAATGTCCTGCAGAGGAGTAAAATGAGCTTTTGGGGATCTCATAAAATTGTTTGAAGCCAATTCTTCCAATTATGTGTATGAAAAATGTAAAACAAACAGAGGAAAAAATTTAAAATTATAGGAAAGTCTGCGCTTAATTTTAAGACTATTTAGATTTTCAGAAACAGTGTTCACATTACAATCTTTGGCACTAGTGTGTTTAAGAGTTTGATGTGATACTGAAAGCGTTCTCCTTATTAGACTCAGGTGAGTGCTCCAGGAGGCTCTTGGAAAAGCTCCAATTCTCCCACTTTGCTATCAGTTAATTACACTCTTACTTGAAGCTCATGAAGTTTGCCTAATTATTTTGGAATGTTTTGGAGCTACATTTACATTTTGAGCAACAGCACAGTATATAAGAGCAGAGTCCAGCAAATGCCATGTGTTGAGACACTGAGATTGCTAAATATTCCGTAACATTTAGGAAAAGAGATGTTAAGAACTAGTGAATAGGTCTGCATGGTGGATATCCTGTATCTTTGCAAGTGTGATCAGTGTGGGTTCCACGGCTGGACTAGTGCAGATGTGTCCTGTAGCCTCCCAAAAGTATATGTGGTCAGAAGGAGGACTGAAGGTGATTCCTAAGTCCATGGTGAAAGGTTGTGTGTCCTGTGTAAACGTTTCTAGAGGAAGAAGGGTGCTGAGAGGCACAAGGGACAAGAAGAAAGGGTTCTCACAAGGTCCTGGTTTTTTGCTAAGCAGCACATTAGCAGTACCTGCTCCCACACACTGTGTTTCTGTACTGTGGAACAGCAGAATGACCGTTTCACTGATATTTTCCTGCAAGATAGAAATGGACTCCTGAATTTTAAAAAAAAACTTTTTGCAGCTGCTTAAATAAACCCAAGGGTAAAATTTACAAGTAGTTTTTGTGCTTCTAATCTCCCAGCTAAGGAGTAAAAGGGTCCTTGTCCACTCTTCATTCTTTCTTTCATTATTGCTGGTTGTATGGCTAATGATACTGAAGTCCTGATGAGGACTTCAATTGGAATTGTTTTCTGAGTATTTCTAAACTGTCTGGTAAAAAATATGAAAACACTTATTCTCAATATAGGTCATCTTTCAAACCTTTGAGATGGAAAACTCAAAAGCAGGAGGAAAAAAACTCTAAAAAAATAGATTTCTTTGTAGCACAGATAGATTGATCATCAGGGATAGGCTAAGACTTCATTTTTATGGTGTTAACACTGGTTTGTTCATCACTCAAGTTTATATTTCAATTTTCCAGTGTCCTAGAGCTAAGATACTTAGCCAAGAGGAGATTTCCAATGCTGTAAATTGATGAATTAGACTTGTCTTTAAGTTAGACTTGCGTAAGTTAGACTTGCCATTAAAGGTGTATGGTTTTTATTGTGGTAACTTCTTGGTGATAAATGAAGTAGCTGCTCTGTGCCCACTAAACATGTGAGTCAACTCATACCCGTCTACATCTCCAAGCAAGAGTTCACATTACCCGTTTTGTGTGGAAATGTCACAACTGCACTGCTGTAGAGTTTTAGGGATGATCACTCTGATTTAGGCAATATGCTGTATGGAGATTGCCAGAAATGTAAAAAATGCACAAAACATCTGATACCTTGGGTAAGTAAAATGCCTACATGTCTCTGAAGTACTTCAAGCAAAATTCCAGAACAGTGTGGTCTTTCTGAGAAAGAGCTATGGTTTTCAAAGTCATTGCAGGGATGAAATCCATAATGTGCTGGAGACACACTGAGGTTATACCAAAAGGATGGTAGTGGGGTTATGTGTCAGTCCCTCAAGAAATGTTCCTGCAATATCTTGTTTAAAAATTTTTGTAATTCCCTTGAAAGAAAAAAAAAAAAAGGAAATTGGCAAAAGCAGTTTTTCTGAAGCCCAAAAAGTTTGTGGGCCCTGTCACACAGAGAGTTCAGAATTCCCACAAAGGAAGAATAAAATGACCTTGAGGACTACAGTAATCGTAGCTGAATGAAATTCAATAGGACAAAGTGCAAGATCATGTACAAAAACAATACATTTCTGTTATAAGCTAGGAGCTTGTTAATTGGAAATGACAGAGGAGGAGAAAGTCATAGGATGGCTGCAAACCACCAGTGTAACACATCAATGAAAAGGGCAAATACTGTCTTAAGCTGTGCTGGATGAGATATTTGCATTAGCAAAGGAAACAACAAATACCTCAACCAGGTCCTGCAGAAACAATAATCTAGGATATTTTTAATAGTTTTCTTGGCCTGCTTTTAATTAAGGTGAATTCAAACTGAAACAGGTGGAAAGAAAGGTAACTATAATTTCAGAAGAATGGAAAGTCTTTTATAAGAAGAGATTGAGAGATTTTGTGTTTAGTTGAACCAGATAAATGCATCAGAAGTAGAGCAGTAAATTAAAGAGTTATATAAATATTTTTAGATTGGAAATAAATATGTCCATCTCTCAGAATTGTGATATTCTAGAGCCAGTTTTGATGGTGTTCAGAAAAATCCCAACCTACCCAGCCTTTGAACTGCAGAGATCCCTTTGTCTTAAAGGGGAAAATCTAACCTGCCTGCCAGTGACTGAAGGGCGCCAGCCTCAAGAGCAATCATGTCCAGTGTTTCTAAGCATTGAAAAGGAAAGGCCAATATTGAAATGAGTTCTATAATTCAGACATTGCCAGGTTCATGTGTGGTTCAATCTCTGCTTACTTGGATTGTAATGAAGGCGGGAGAAATCAGCACAGGTCATAAACTGCTAAAACAGCATTGTCAGACTGGGAAGAGCTGCAGTGTTGTAGTGGCACTGATAATGCAGCTTATGCTCACTGACATATTCTTTTTTTATTCTGCCTCTAAGGGCATATCCTACAAATACCTTCCTGGATATTTGTTCAGCTAAAATATTGCGTGCCAATCTACTTTTAATCTGATTTTTCCAAATCCCATGGCTTAGATCCAAGTGGACCCCATGCTGGTCACAAATAGAGCAAAGACAGGCTTGTACTGCTGTCATGCTAACAGTTTGAGAATTTGCCTTAACGTATTAATGGACCTCCATAAAATTATCATCTCTCCCATCCTGCTGATCTGAAATTTTAGCTTTGCAGGTGTTGGGTGGTTTGTTTGTTTTTGCTTTTTTCCCTCATAATGAACTAACATCAATTTCTTGCTGCTCTTGGTGTTAGCCACTTTCTCCTTGCTGAGCTGGAGTGGTACTTTGGAAAACAGCATCTCTTTCCTGTTGGGGGAAGTCAGTGGGTGTGGAACAGGAGGAATTGTTTTGTCTGAACAGTCTATTCAGTATGGGTGGCATGGGCTGGTTGGGAGAAAAGGGGAAGAGTGACAAATGTGCATGACAAACACTAAGGAGACTAGGATGAAGAGAGGGAAAATCATGAAGACAAACAAAAAAGGTTCTCAGTGAAAGGGAAAGAGGAGGAGAAATATTAGTATAAGCAAGACCAACATGAACATGACAAATGACCCCCTTTAAGTATTCATTTAGGCAGAAGAGAATTGCCACAAGTCAAGTCACATAACTTTTACTGCAAAGTTTGTAGTAGAGCTAAATTTTGCACAGCTGAAACTGTGTGTCAGCCTGTTCCTGAGAAGTATCCAGTGCTGTCGCTACATGGAAGGAAGCTCAGAATCCCCCACTCATATGTCTAAGGCTATCTTTAAACCCAGCCTGAAGATCTTTCAGCCTAAAGTCTCCACAGGCAGCTTTGTCACCTCAGAGGTTTGATATTTTTGTAGCCATATCCAGTTTTTCCATGATGGCTTCACATCCAAGGGTGCTCTGTGTCGGAAGTAGCCATCTCTCCAGGAGAGATTAGGAGGTTAGGGGAGGTTAGGAGAACCCTTCCACAGCACAGCTGATAGATGTTCTTACATAGTGGTGTACTGCTGGAGTGAGAAAAGGTGCCTAGGGGTGCTGGCAGAAAAGTGAGCCCTGAAAGACAAACTTGTGACTCCACTGAGCTCTCGTGTTGTACTGTAAGATTATCCCATTCCTCACAAGGTTTTGCCTTGGGATCCACAGCAATGTAAGCTCAGTTACCTAGAGGGAGAACCCAATTCTTCTGCTTGCAGAATACATATTGTCTCTGATCCCCCTACCTGCACACTTCCAGGATATAGCAGTAGAAATTCTGCAACGAAATGAGTTGAGAAATTCTATAATGCCTGAGGGTACTGGAGTAGCTCTGAGAGTAGATAATAACTGAAGTTCCTCAAATACTGTCAAATGGTAATTGTGGGCTTAAATTGCGGTTTTATTGTCACAGAGTAGTATTGCTGGGAGGGAATTCTTAGAACCACCATGCTCCTGTACAGAACCTTTTTTTTTCCTCCCCCCCACCATGAGTTTTTGCTGAATATTTTCTTCACCTTTGATATTAAGACTTGTATATCTTTTGATTTTGCTGCTGAACTACTGGTTGTGCCTAGTTGATGGACAGCATTTAGGCAGGCAATGGTGAGGAGCAAAGATGTTTTCTTGTAGAGTGCGATTGAAGATGATAATGAAGTAACTTCTAACAAGAAATAGTGTTATTCCAGAATGGTGTTGCACTTTGCTTTTTTAAAACTTGTGCTTATGTTGTCTGAACACATGTTGCTCTCAAAATGGGACTCAGAGCAGGAATAATTTTCTCTGCATACTTTCTAAGCCAGTCAATTCCAGTGATGATAAGACAATTCCTGCTAAAGTGGAAAGCAACCTCAGAAAATAAATATACCTCTGCAACAGATTCAAAGGCTGATACAGAACCAAAACCAGCCCCTACACCCTCAAGTGTGCTCTCAAAATATTATTGCAAAGATAGACTTGATTTTGTTGGCAGTTACAATACTTAAGAGAAGGTAGTAAGTAAGGGAAGCCTTGGGTTTGGGGAGAAATAATCTAAGATAGTAACTTAAAACTTTAAATTCCAGTATTCTTCCTTGAAGCTTGAAAATTCTGTATTTTTTTTTTTTTAGCATAATGTAGAGAATGACTATATGATGAAGAAAAACAAAGCACTGTGACTGATTGGGGATATATACTTCTAGCATGTTCACTATCAGAAAAATATATGATTACAGAAGACTGAAGGAATAAGAATTACTCTTCGTATCTATCACCTCTTACACCATTCAAAATCTCTGCCTATGCCTCAGAGATTCAGTTCTTCCCTATTAGGAATCTATAGCTTGAATCACACAGCTGACAAACTTTCACATAAATTTATCTCAAGGAGTATTGCTTGAATTGATTTAGGATAAACTGTCTAACTTCAGAAAGACATGGGTCTTAACCCATGCTTTTTGAAGTAATTATTTTTGCTGCAGGTGTGAAGAATACAATAGTTGTGTTAAGATGTGACAGTTTTATAGGCCACAGTGATTGTGAACGTGAGGAAAAAATGAAGTCCAGAGACAAGGCTCAGCAGTATTGTAGAGAGCATTGTGAGACACAAAGCTGAGCCAGTCTGACTTTGCATTAGCCTCAGTCTTTCTGGCACTAGAATAGGCTCCTGTTGGGAGACATTGGTCACAGTCACAGACTGACTACTGGAAAACATCTGTGTTGGGTTCACACCAGACTCCACGAGCTGCTGGTGCTGAACAGTCACGCTACAGAACTGCAGGCAAAGAGATAGAGCAAGTGATTACTCAAATTGCAGCCAAGTGCCAATATACCTTATAATTACTTTTAATCTTTTCAGAGGCATTAAAAATACATTCAGTTGTGCCAGCTTCTTGCATTTTTTGTTAGGGCACATGAACTTGCTGATGAGGACAGAATGCAGAACGGAGATGAATGCAGAAAAGGAGAGAATAAACATCCTGACAACAATCAGGTGTTACTTGGGCTTTTCAAAGAGAACTTTCCTTGAGCCTCTTGAAGCACATTATTTATTACTGAAGGTGTCAAACAGATGAACAGTGAACTCTGTTCAGCAGAACTGCACACCAGGCCACTTATGCATAACTTGGAATGCTGCTCTTATTATCACAGAATATTCTGAGTTGGAAAGGATCCACAAGGACCATCGAGCCCAACTCCTGGCCCTGCACAGGACAATCCTAAAAATCTCACCATGTGATTCGTATTGCTGTGTCGCCTTGGGTGCTCAAATGGTTGTGAGAAGAGTGAGCGTAGCTCCAAAGTTTATCTGTAGCAGTTCCTTTTATGCTCTCAGGAAAACCAAGGTCTGTGGCTGCTCTGAAGAGGGAAAGAGAGGTAATTTTTTGCTGGAGAAACTTCTATTGCATCCTGAATCTCTTTGTTTACTCCTCTCCTCTGTCACAGCAAGTGCTCTTACTACACTATTGCTTTTGTGGCATCTGCTTCTGCCACACTGACTCATTTACCTTGGAGACAAAATGAAGCAGAATTGTGTGTTGGTAGTGGCAGGGAGGAGAGCAGCAATTCTCAGCTTTATTTCTCTTTGTTTCTCATTGAGCCCTTTTTCTCATTTGGTAACTCTAGTAAGCGTTCTCCATATGTGTTTAGTATTTTCACATATGTTTCTGTGTCTATTTAATTGTCTACAGTAGATTCTTCCCATCTTTTCTTCCTGCTTCTTGTGTCAACTGTCTGTTTAGATTTTAAGCTACTCAAAACGAGCCATTTCTTCGTGTACTTCCACGCAGCATTCAGTAAGATGCAACCCTGCAGTTAATTAAAGGCTCTGAATAATCTTGCCATATAAAAAGCATAATGAGTCTTAGTGCTCGGGTTTTGATTTTTTTTTTTTCTAATGTAATTTTCTATGCGGGGAAAAATCACAGGTTTTTATCAGTAACCACATTTCCTAACATGCCTGTGTAGATTCCTACAATCCACAGAGAAGAAATCTACCAGTAGATAGCAGTGTAACTGTAGTATCTCTGTTGCTCACGCTTTAACAACGCACCATTTTTTGGGCTCGACGTAAAACCTCATGGTTTGTGCTGTTGGGAAGATTTTAAGGCTATTCTGTATAGGGAAGCCAAGCTTTATGAAGGCAAAAAGATCAGAAATAGGAATGCTTCCTTCCTGAAGCATAATCTGCAAAGGCACGTCATATGTGAAGGCTTGTCCAGAACACTGTAAATGATTTACTGGTAGATGCTGTGTCTTTGTACCAATACTCTAGTATTTTAGAATACCGAGTTTAGCTTCAGGAACTCTTCATTACTGTTTGACGTTTATCTGAGTGATTTATGATCTTAGTTTTGGCATAAAATATTGGTACAATTAGTTTTTAATAATGATCATGTTTTTTGTCAGTAAGATGATGATATAAAGTATGCCTTGATGTCCTGGGCTTATATTACTTTGGTACCACTTACTGTTTGCTTTTTATAAACTTGAAAAAAGGTGGGGGTTTTTTAATTAGTTTTTTAGGATTTATCTGTGTTTTTTAGGCCCTGTTTGTGGACATCTAGATGTTCAGTGGTTGCACTTCTAGCATCTGTAATTATGCTCAGAATGGAAATAACAAAACCCCAGTGCCCAATGCCAAGTTTTCTTAGTAATTCATGCTTAATAGAAGTTCCTCTTTCCACAGTTAGCACCTGCTATCTTGAAAATACGTTAGCGCCAGACATCTCTCAGAGACAAGATGATGTACTTTCCCTGAGAATTGCTGCTATGAGGTGTTTAAGATAAATGTGAATCTGTCTTCCTGTCCTTTTTCATGACAGCAGCAATAGGAAAGCGCCAATCATTTGGTTAATGAATCTGTGTGATAACTTCATGACTCTTCATTTTCTTCTACTACTTGCTTTTGGCAGTTCTAGAGATGTTAATCTCTCCACATTTGCACAGGAGAGGTCTGCACTGGAGAAAGGTCTTTAGTCTTTTGTAGGTAGAGCATGTAGTGTGTCAAAAGGCAGCACTGTTGATCTGATCTGCATCTGATTATTTCCAGCAAGTCCCCCTGTCTGTCCCAGAGAGCTGTCACCCTTGCATTTTGGAATCCACCACTCAAATGTCACTTTGGGTGTGATAACAGCTACATCATCCCTGTCTCTGTACATCCTCTGTGCCAGTCGCAGTTCAGAGCCAGGTTCTCTGATCTGGTCTCCTGGATGGTTTTCACCATTGTCTCTGTGAGGTGTTGGATGGTGAGTCCCTGAGGATAAACCCCTAAGCTTGGGCAACATACACACCCTTGCTTTTAACTCCCTAGTTTTGACTGTATTTTGTTTCCAGTTTCAGGTGTTCATTTTAAGGTGGCAATGATTTGAGACAAAACACTCTTCAGCTGTACTTTAGGATTATGTGGTCTAACTTGGTGAAAGGGCTGTCTTGTTCGTTTGTGGCACCAGATCCACATGGAAATGGTTTTTTGTTAACACGCTGTCACCCAGGCTGTGACAACAGACATGCTATGGGACAAAGAGATCCTTAGGTCCCAGAGTTACTGTTTAGTGGTGCTGGGTTAACAATTGGATTTGATACAGATGTCTCTGATTTCTGATTCTGTTAATTCCTGTTTGAATAACTGTCTGAGACACAAGGTAATCTTCTGGTCTTGTGGATTGACTGAAAATTTCTTGTAATATTTTTATCTGAAAACTCTGCTAATACTTAAAGTCAGTCTTCAATGATGAGGTGAATAGAGCAGTGACCTATTTTCTCATGTCCATGTATCTTTAAGTTGTATTTCTTACCACCTTATCCTCATATATATGAAAAAAAACCAAAACCAACCAACGAGTAATGCTGGAATGGATGTAAAAGGGGCAAAGATCAAAGACATGGAGCATCTTGGGATTGAGGTAATACTGGGAGATGTAGGACTTGACAGGGGCATTATAAGTAACAGGTTTCCACTCTGACACATTGTAAAAACTTCTTGCAGGATAGTGGCATTTAGAACTTAAAACATTAGGCAACACAATTTAAACAAGCAAAAAAAAAGTCCTTTTTCACCAATATTTTAAAACTCTGATTCTCTGTATTACTGGATGTTTAAGATAGAAAAATTTATATGGTTTCAGAAAGTGCTTAAAGAACTTTATGAAAGCTTTGATTTGCTGAAGACTGCCAAACCCAAAGGTGCAACCTGAGTTAGTGAAATTGTCCTGTTCAATCATCTTGAAATTAAATACATGAAAATAATGTTGATCTTTGTCTTGATAAAAATCATCAGTTTTGGGTATTCCTATATACAAACTGAACAGTGGTTAATGGTACTGGGGAGGATATAAGTACTGAAGTCGGCAAACCACCCTTTAATGGTTGGTTTTGCTTGAGTTTTTAAAAATATTTTTAATGTGGTTGTTTGTGTATACTCCATACTGGTCTATTATTACAATGAGTCAAAACCACCCATAGTGCTTAGATGTGCATGGTCTACAGAGAAAATAAAGTAAAAATTAAAGTTTCTCATGATCTTGCTGATATTTTCATTTTTTTGCAAAAGTAAATTATTATGTTTTTTATTTTTTAACTCATTGAATTGAACAGCATGGGTAATATTTTATGCTTATAATGCTTTTTACATAAAACCAGAGCAAAACTAATTATTCTTTTCCTGCTTGATACTGCCATCAATCTTATGAGAAGAAATTTTTTTCCTGCAATATCAGGATTTTTTTTTTTTTTTTTGCTAAGCCATTGCTTAAATGCAAAGTGTGTCACTTTATTATATCAGAGTGCATATTTCAATGATCTGGGTGTCATGGTTATAGCACTGCTGATCTTATTGTAGTGCTGTGAAATGAGTAAGTAAGGGCTGACAACTGGCAGGGAAATCGATCTGTGCTCCATTAAGGTGGAGCTCGTTACTGCTGGGCACAGCAGGCCAGAACCCATTGCTTGCCCCAGGAGACTGTTTCAAATGCTGCCAAGGTCAAAACCAACAGCCACTGGAGTTTGGGTGAGAGGAGCCAACACAGGGCGGTCACACCGACGTGGGGCAGATCACTGCAAATTCTCACACCAGCAAACACTTGCAGGGGTGTAAAACTACAGGGGGGAGGGAACACTGGCAGAACCAGCCTGTTCCCAGCATTGTCCTGACTGGGATCCAGAGGATCTCTCTGGAGTGGTGGTTGTGCAAGCAGGGCTGTGGTGCTTTTCCCTTTCCTCCCCCTCTTTCAGAGGCTGGGCACGTTGACCTTTTCACAGTTCAGCTCCCTCCTCTAAGTAGCAAATCTCAAATTTGCTTGAGTGGAGGGTCCTCCTGGGCACTTTGCCTGCCCTCTCCTCCATAGGAGGTCAGAGAGATCGGATGTGTCCTGAATCCTGTGGGCAAAGTGAGGCCAGCCAGGGTTAAGAGCTGAAGAGTGAGGTCCCTGTGTGAGAAAGAGAGAACAGTGGTGTCAGACTCTTGGAGTATTAAATAAATGCAGGAGTCCATTTTAGTTAGGCCTTGGTATGTGGTTCTGCACAGCAATGGTACTGACACTGTCCTGGTTACTGTAGCCAAGCACAGAAGGTCTTGTTTGAAATGTATAGAAATACAAAAAATATGTTTTTTTCATTTAAATGAAATCTTAAAATACTCAATAATGTCTTAAAAGGACTTCTGAAGTACACTGCAGAAGCATTATGTTTAAAATAGGATAATTTTAGAGTAATACTTAAACAACTTTGACAAATAACGAGTAATTTTAGTTCAAGATACATTGTAATTTTCGCGGTTTGGACAATAAACACAGCACTGATTACAACAGCAGTAAAAATCTAGAATAGTTAAAATTACGTCAGGTTCATCTTCTGCCAGAAAACGCTATAACCCAATGTACAAAACCAAAGTACTATGTTAAATAATAAATAAAAGATAACAAAACAGCTTACAATCACAAGGCGATTATGTTCTTAATTCCTTAAGAATGGATAAACATGCTATTTCCTGCACTTGTACTCCTTGATACATGAATGAAAATATATTTAAAGCAGTCCAAGCATTAAAATTCCATGATAATTTATTCGTAATATAAATATTAAATTCAAATATATTATCACGTAAAATGAATCCATTCTTGCTAACCACTGTAATGCAAGCACACAACACAGATAGTGAAATCCAGCTTCTGACGGTTGCCTTTACTACTTTACTATTATCTGTGAATTATTTGCAAGGCGGTTGAAGCATGACTGAATGTGGGAAACTGGTTTTATTTTGTATCGGTCGATGTTCCTGAAAATACTTCATCTTGGAGCAAAATGTTAAGAATACTGTAAAACATATCATGCTGCTTAGAGCCAAATGCTAGAGATACATGGATTACCTAATTGTTTTTCCTTTACTGTAGCGCTCTGCTCTCTAGTCAAGGGATTACTTTTTTAGGCACTAGGGAGCAACAGTTCTTCACTCTCCTCTTACCCATATTTTTTGCTCTTTCTGACTGCTCTGAACAGCAGTTATCAGAGAACGAATGGAACCAATCCTGGGGTATTCCACAGCTGTTGCTTCATTTATGGCAAATGTCCCAGACATGCTACCCATCTTTTTTCTCTTATTACTATTTCAGGATCATCACAGTTGTTTAAAAAGGAAAAAAAAAAAAATTAAAAATACTCTTTCCTCAGAATGGCAGAAGGTAAAGCATCCAAATGATGCAAATGAAGGCTGTGTATTTTTCAGCCAGGTGTGTAAGGTCTTTTATTCCTGACAATGCTGCGAAGCGCTCACAGATGTTATTAAAGACCAGGGTAGCTCCTTTCAGCCTTCTGTAGCAAAAGCCTCAAGCTGTTGAACTGACACCTGCCCAGGGTACGTATGTATAATGTTTGTGGAATAGTGATTGTAGTGATGTGGTGGAGAAATGACCACTGTAAAGCAATAACCTCGAAGATCTGTTTGCAATGGAGATATGATGAATGTGCCTCAGCTTTTCTAAATTGAAAGTTGAATGAAGCATAGTAATGGCATTTTGAATAAGGAATATTGCCAGTTTTGATTCCTGCAGTGTTGTCTGTGATGAGCTCAGTCTGTGATACTCATAAGTATAAACTTAGCATATTAAAATTGTTTTCTCAGACTTTTCCTGCTGATGTCTTGGAACTTAAGGAGCACCCCAGAATGCCTCCCTCAAATAGGTTAGATTTCAGAATTTATTTAACATGTCTGACTCAAGTCTGCTCTGAGTCCCTTCCCTACCTTTTCTTGTATGCTCCCTGCTTCTGTCCTTTTCTCCTCTGCCCA
Source organism: Pseudotriccus pelzelni (assembly GCA_035584735.1). Classification (NCBI taxonomy): domain Eukaryota; kingdom Metazoa; phylum Chordata; class Aves; order Passeriformes; family Tyrannidae; genus Pseudotriccus; species Pseudotriccus pelzelni. The sequence continues at coordinate 11,551,586 of JAWMRA010000146.1, read as the reverse complement.
TGCTGCTGGCCCATCAGCACTGAGATGATTTAGGTAACCTCCTCTGAGAATTCCAGCCACTGAATGAAACAATTGGCAATGCTGCCTAGTTTATCTTACGAGCACAAATTTCACTGCACACTTAGTGGCCCTGTGAGCATTAAATAACATGCAGTCAAGTGGCTTGTCAGCCCATATCATTACTGTATTTGTAACATGCTCTGCAAAGTGAGCACTGTGCCATCACTGAGCCACTCAAGGAAACAGTTAATAGGGTCATTGCCTCATTTATCTGGAAGGAAGAGTAAAATTTATGGGTAGGGCATTGACCTTCTATGGAGGTTAAAAAATAAGTTGAAGAATCTGTCCACTTAAGGTGTGCTAGACCACTAGGCAATCTACAGCAATGGACAAGTGATTTGTAATTACACTGAAGTATTTCACTTAAAGGGCTGTATTCCTTTAAACTGTTCTTCTGTTGTCTATGCAACACACATCTTGACAAAATATTCAGTCTAGAGTACTGTGTGGACAACTTGACATATTGCCTTCAAACTCTCACCGCTTTTGGTACATTTATGCTGGCAATGTACAATTTGGTTTCTAGATTTTCATGCCAAATAGCAGATCTCTGATTCATGGCTGTCAGAAACACGCACTAGAAACTGCTTTGGGAAGTTGTATTTGGAAGTGTGAGATGACAGCGTGTTGGTTATTTTAAACCATTATATCAGTTTATACGTAGTGGAAGTGATTACGAATACTTTTGCTTTTTCTTGCCTCCTTGCTTCCACAACCCTTTCTTCCAAAGTTTTGTCAGTGGTTGTCACTCAATCAGATCTTCACTGCCTTCACTTTGTCATTCCTGTTATTCAGTGCCATAACCTCCAAGTTGTAGTTATTTTGCTCAGGCGTTTTTCCTAGTTTCCATCCAGAACTGCAAACGGAAAAATAGTTGTACAGAATATTGGCTTATACTATTTGCGAACTATAATTGCACTCATGAATTAAGAGTCTTGACTATACATATAACCGTACAGAAATTATAGATGAAGTGGTTATGTTTCACTTTGACTCTTAATACAGTTCATTTCACACGTTCTGTTTTCATTTAACGTGGAATAAACTTACCTTATTTATATGCCTATACTCTTGTCTACTCAAACTCAGGCATTGCTACAGTTGAAAGCCTAAATCTTATTTGATTGTATTAGTGATACACACCCTAAAAACCCTGTATCTCAAAATACATTTATGGTTTTAAAAAGTAGTAAGAAATGAGTAGGATTGATATTTTAAAATGAACTTTTATATATTTACCTTCCTGAGTCAGAAATACAGTGAACAAAGCTGAATTAACCTAATAGGTACCCACACTTGCTGAAACTAGATCTAGCTCTTTAGAACTCACTCGCCCAAAGAGTTAAGACCATCCTTAGAGGTTAACTGTGTTGTTATAACTTATTAATGCCTAATCAGTTAGACTCCATTTCAAGTCCCCCTGATTCAGAATCAGTTTAAGCATGCAGTCATTTGCTTTACTGAGGTTAATGGTCCACAGTGGAAGTCCCAATTCAGCATAAGTTCCTTGTGGACTACATTCCCATTCTTTTTATGTGATGTTTTCCATTTATTTTTCATTGGCCAGATGACTTTACTACCCAAATGTTCATGGTTCATCTGACGTTACCTTACAAGTTACCTTAATTATGGCTTTCATTCTAAAGTAATCAAAGGTAACTTCTGTAAATTTCTAATGACTTTTGAGTTGGATTAAAAACTCATGATCTTCATGACCTACGTTCTTAATTCTTGTTACCGAGAGAGATGTGATGTTTTACTAATAACTACTGACAGCAAATTACATTTAGACTGTATATTGCTGTGAGGTGATGACATGGATGCCAAAAGGGCTTTGTTTTCATATTATGTGAGTTGGCAGTATTTTTGCACTACATTTTCTGATCTTTAAGAATATTAGGGTAAATCTGTCCACTTTCACATTTGAGAAATATCTGTTAGAGTATTTAGAGTATATTTAAATACCTCTATTTAAATGCAGCCCAAACATATTTTCCAAAGTGTCCTTGTTGATGTAACTTGCACTGTTTGACCACTTCAGTTCTGTATGAACTGATCATGTTTTCAAGAAGCTTTTTACAGGTGGCAGTTGCTAGAACCACATCTGAGATGTTATTAAAGTAAAAGAAGTAGGAAAGGAAGCAATACCGTGGAGATACACGCTTAAGCCAAGTTTCTTCCTGTGTTGCCACTGGGTCTAGTAATTATTCTGTTTTAATGTGAGAGTTTAAATTAAAAATCTGTTAGAAAGCATTGTGCTGTATTTATCTCAGAGCTTCAAAGTCTGCCTTGTTATCAAGGCTTACTTCTGATGGTTTTTATCCTCTTTTATCTTCTCTCTTTGAAACAAAGGTATTTTGAAGTATAAGACAGGTAAAATATCTTTTGTAATGGATTCATGAAAAGGAAACTGAGTGAGAGGAGATCTATAAGGTAGACGAAATGCAGCAAAGGAGCATTTGACAGAATTAAATGGAAAACTATAATGGAATTGTGCCAAAGAACAGGTACAAATAAATTCTTTTGTTTGGCTTAGATACCAGAAATCAACATAAGATACCATATTTACAAATGTATTTTTACTATTTGTACAAATTCTGTTGAAACAGTCATTCCTTCAAGACTCTTGAAAGTATGGCCATAAACTCAGGCCTGATAATGACCTGTACAAGTATAAACCTTCTCTTTCTGGTTTATAGAAGTCAAGAGTTTGGACTTACAGAGCCTCTTTTATTGAAAAAACAGTTTAAAGAGATGGAAATATTCCATTAATTCTGATTAAGGTCTCTTATAACTAAAATGTCTCTACGTAAGTATGGAAATCAAGATCTCTTCTTTGCCATTGCATTGTTCTTGTACCTCATCCTTGATTAAAATCTTAGTGCAGTTGTCTTCAAGCATATGGACATCCTGCAGCTCTGCTGTGCACCACGTGAGAGACACTTCTGAGCTCATGTCATAACCAAAGACCCTTCAAACTGGGGATGCATATGCTCTACCCTCTCAGTTATTCCCTGCTCTACCTTTGCTTTAGTTTGCTCTTTTTGAAAAACAGAGATAGTAAAAATGTCAAAATAAAACATAAAACTATCTCCTTTCTACTTAATCTGAGGAGAGAGTAAAAATTCTCTACCTGAAATTAATAACTCTGAGAAGTTTGGCTGGCTTGTTCGTAAGTTGGGAACAGACCATTCATCGTGTAGCTACATAATATTCAGCAGAATACCTGAAAGAAAATACATTTGTGGCAGTGTTCCTCTAGCTGTGGGGAGTTTCTGGTACAATGGAAAGGGTATAATAGGAACTATTGCTTTAGCAGATTAAAAAAAGGCATTAATTACCAAAGGTTTAAAAGTATGCTATGACTTCATAACGTTCACATATGAGTTAGTGCTCAGCTTCACGAGTGTGTTACCTTAGTTTGAGGGCAGCAAGTGTTTGTTGTTGGGTAGTACAAGGGGACAGCACAAGAATATCTCTTACTGAATGCATGAGAGCATAAGAACATTCCGTACACCAAATTAGCTTCAACCACAAATTTTGCATGGTAGAAAAGTTGACTGTGAAATGAGCACCGTCCTTAATTATATTGTTAATATAATAAACATTAAGCTGTGAGGAAGATTACTGCAACCAGTGTCATCTTTGAAACGGGGTAATTGTCAATCTGGGTCCATCAGGGCATAAATGAAGAAAAAATCCCCACTGGTATGACACATAGGAGCGTTCTTCATTAACTTCATTCCCCTGATCATTTTAACAGTTCCTACTGAATTTATTGCTGGTCCCCAGGATCTTAATGACACAGGGCTTATGTGAAAAGGAAGTGTAAGGCTGCCATTCTGTTTGGAGCTGTAGTGAGCCCATGTCCTTCCTCACAGCTTAAAGAGAAATGTTTTCTTAGTGGCAGCTGCTTAAGCTTTGACAGCTGCGTAGGCAATTGGAAATGGCTGTGCCTGTTGAGGCGGTTGTGCTCCCATTCTGCTACTGCAGATCGATTTTTACACAAGAAGCATAGGGAGACTCTACCTTCCTGACTGGAATCAATTTGATATACAGAAATGGACAGGTGGAATGGGAGCAAGTGGAATTGTGTCCTTACCTGGTTTTCTTAGGAGACTATGACTGTAACTCTAAAAGCTTTTAAAACCTCTTGTGATCTCCTGGACAGTAATTCAGGAATTAAGAATATTTTTAAAATAACCCAATGCGATGTTGACAGAAAGCTTTCAGGAAAAAATCTTGTCCTAAGATTCAACTAGCATGGAGCATGAGTAAACTAGCAAACCCTGTATTCAGAGCTGTGCTGACATCTTTAATTACACCATCAATTATGCTAATTTTAATGCATACTTGGGAATGTGATAAAAATAAGCCAAAGGAGATTATTCGTTAGCTGTGGTTTCATGGCTGAAATTGAGCTGAACACTTAAAAGAAGTCTGGATGAAACACTACATAATGTGCCATAGGGAACAATTCTACATAGGCAGCAAGTAAAGCAGGGTGGAAACTAATAATTCTTCCATCTTAGTTCTATTTTATGACTCTCTGGCAAGAAAAACCAGCTCAGATTCTTTTTTTTCTTTTCTTTCCTGTCCCTGCCATTCTCTCCCAAGGGGGCTGTAAGATCTTGGCTGAAGCCAGGACAAACTGAGCACTTTCTAAAGAAAAACCTCTCTGCAGTAAAAGAGCTCATTGCGTTTGGGATTACACAAAAATATTTTCTTAGTATTGACAATAAGTGATTTTAACAATATCAGCAGAACAAACTGAGGTCTACCTCTTATATTAAGTCTCTCTGTCATCAAAATCTGGTGGTCCAGATATGGTTTACTAATACTGTAAACTGTGCCTGTGTTTTCACAGTTGCATTTCTTCCAAAATTTCTTGTGGAGTACATCATATTTCATTTATTAATGTCCAAATCACTGAAATTAGAAGGTTTCCTTAGATGCTTATTGAAAACAGCTGAGTGTAGCCAACTCACAAGTATCAAATGTAGAATTTCTCATAATGTCTTGTGGAAGTGAAGAATTGTAAGAACAGTAATTTTCTCCTTCAGAGAAACTACATTTATCACTTGGATTTCAGTGAATAGCTTGCAGTCTTAACCCAGACTCTGTATTTGGGTTGATCCTGTTTATAATATCCACAGTTTACCTTCCATGAACTCAGAAATCCATTTTTCTACAATACATCTATACATGAAATGTATTGAAATATGTAATATGTCCTAAAGCCATTCATAATTTTCACAGTAGGCCCCCCCCCTTTTTTTTTTTTAACCGAGCTTATGTATGATACCTCACAACTGGCAGACGGTAATATTACTTTTTAGAAATAATTTTTTTAATATTTAGTTGTCCTGAGGCATAAATGAGCAAGGTTTTAAATGGCAAAGGGGCTAAACAAAACAAACAAGAATTGTTTAATGCTAGAGGACAGCTCTTCATCATATTTAACAAGTCTTGCTTTAATAAAATAATTTTCATTAATATAATGTGAAAGCATAAAACCTATACTGCTACTGTAAGTTTCCATGAGACTGCAGTCCAAAACGATACAGTTGGTGGTGTAACTTTCTGCTGAGTCTTCTGTAGAGCATATTTGTACCCATTTTCTGGGATCTTTGTCACACACCGGAGAAAGATCTCCACAGATGAGCAAGACAGTGAATGGGGGAGATTGAGGGAGGATGGTTTGATTCAATTAACGTTTCCAGGTATCTCTATGATTCAAGGGCATTAATGCACCTCTGGATTAAAACTGAAAAGAGGCAGAGACAAGTAAAATAAAACTTAGCACAATAGAACAGTGACTATGCTAAAATCCTGATCTAAATAAATGCTAAAATTTGCTATTTTACTTGCTTCCCTGCCCCAAAAAACCCACACAAACTCTGAATTAAAGAGCATCTGTGCCACTGCATTAGTGGGTTCTTGTCTTTAAACTTTGTATAGTCTTTCTCATTGAAGGAGACCATCAGGTCAGAGGGAAGGTGATGGCTGGGAAACAAACCCTTTTCTACCTCTGCCTGCTTTTGGGGCAGAGTTAATAGGAGGTGGTAATACCAGTCATTGTTTGGCCTGCTGTGTCAAATAAAGCTGTTGTGTTTTGCATGTGGCTGTAAACACTACCTGGTGGATATACACAGAGAGCAGTCATCATTTCTAAGTTAAAAAGAACTGCTGAATCCTTTCTGGTTCTAAAATAAATGTGAAAGCACAGAATCATGACTTTTCAACTTACCTGTATTTTATTTAGGCTCATCCACTGAGATTTAACTTCACTCTGGATAAAGAAATTTTTTAACCTGTTGTTTAGATTTAGTGGTAGGGTCAACTTGTTCTTGGAGCTATGTGTATGTGTGACTCTTCTTGGGTAGCAGTGAGGAGGCAAGAGAGGGCTGATGGGAACCAAGTTATCTTTTTCTCTGAAAAGACACGTATTGATGCAGGAGGCATTCTTAACAGTAGAGAAGATAATGAAAACAAAACTGTGTGGAGAAGGTGAAGAACTAATATTACTCTCAAGTAGGTGCTTGACAGTATTTGTTTACCTGTTAAGTGTTGCCTGAAAACTTGTGGGATCTGTAAAAATAAGATTCAAGGACCAGAGACATAGCTGGCAGCAGACACTAGACAAGAGTTTTGAGAATGTGAGGGAGGAAAGTGGGGAAAAATGCCCACATTTCACGGGAAACTAGAAATTTCTTGACATCTTCCTAGGAAGAGGACCCAAAGACAGATCTTTAGACAAGCAGCGTGACCTGTCTAGGCATGTGGACCTTTACCATGTGGCAAAGGCAAGTTAAGGAAATAAAAAGTTAAAAAAGTAAGGCAATTTCAGTAAAGGATGTGGAAAAATAAAAAGCAGTTGGGTCAGCTGATATGGAAGTCAGGTAGTTTCATAAATCAATACATGATAGAGAGTGAGAGAGAGCCCAGTGCTCAGAGGTAATGAAGATGGCCTGTAGGAGTCTGTGCAAATAAGGTCATCTGAGATGAGGGCAGCGGAACAGGGCGTCAGAAGAGAAGGAAGTCAACATTATGATGGGGGAACACTGTCTGAAGACTTGAGAGGTTTTTCAGCAGAGCATCACCCTCAGTGTGGGCTCTATCCCATGAGCAAAGATGCACAGTGTGAACCTAAAAGGTGGAAAGACTCTTAAGTGAGATAGGAGATGATCACTCTCTTGAAATAAGTCATCTCTAGAAGCTCACTGCAATGGTAACTTCACCAAGATGGGTGAAGTTTTTCCAGGGAAAGCTGGAAGCTCAAATAATTTTTGATGATGTCTTCTGAACCTCTTTGGTGAAGCAAAGAGGTATTAAAAATTATTTGTAGTAAAAGGATGTGTTACGAAAAATGTTTTTTATTTAACAGTGTTATACCTACAAAGAAATTAATTTCATGAAGATAACAAAAGTAACCACAGAATCTTTGTATGTAATATCCATTATCTGCTCCTTCTTCCAAGTCCTTCATTCATACAGAGTTTACCCGTTGGGTTTATGTTTGTCACTGAAAAGTAAAGTGTCAAATAGATCTATATATGGAACTGTAATTTTTATGTCTTCTTCAATTTACAGTACTGTTGGGTAATTATTAATCATATAATCTTAGAATATCCTCAGTTGAAATATAAGACTTCTATTGGTTTTGTTGGTTTTGGTTTATTGGTTTGTTGGGGGTTTTTTTGGGTGAGGAGGGTGATGCATTTTATTTCACTATTTATGATTGCACCGAAGAGTTATGTATGCAGGATAGATATGACACTAGATACATAAATATTCAGCACACCAAACAAAAGGTCATCCAAATCATATCTAAAGTATGGGTTAAAAAGGTCACTTGTCTGCAACTGTTGTATGTGTGAAAACCAGCACTTGCTGTGAGGGTTTCTGCACTCCTTTGTACATGATTTTCTGGTATACACCCTCTTTTGAAATATTGAAGTTTAATGGATTATAAAAGCCTTTTCCACATTTTGCAAAAGGGAAAATGGAGGTTATTTTTATGTCTTTATGTCTGGGGGGTGCTATGCCATGCATGCTATGCCATTGGTGCTATGCCAATAGAGAAATTATTACGATTCTAGAGGTATTAATGGAGCATTTTTGACAGTTATGAATTAATGCTGTGACTTTCAAATTTCCACAAATAACTGTCCTTCACTGTTAAAGTCAATAAGAATATTTCAGCAATAGGAATGGACAAATACAAATCATCTGGCAGTCTAAAATGGCCAGAAACCAATAACTAGTCTCGGTTTATCTAGATCCACTGGGTACAACGTTTAGAGAGTCACAGATGGAGCCGCTGCTTTCGATTCAATCTTAGGAACTTTGTCAAAGGCATTTGTTCTTTAGAATTGAGAAACAGAAACAGATATTAAAGTTTTGTTTAGTGGTGCTGTTTTCCCAACACTTGTCTCACAATTCCACAGGAGTTTTTACAGGAGCATTTCTGATGCTTTTTAAGAAATCAAATGTGTTCTGTAAAAGCTTTATGTGGCCCATCAGCAGTGATGCCTCAGAAAGACAACAACTGTTGTGAGAAACAATTCCCCATGGAGGCATAGGGGATTTTCAGCCAACTTTGGTTGAGAAGGGAGCTTCATGGAGCAGTTGGCTTTTGCTCCTAGACCTGAAAGATAAACTCCTTTTATGCCACTAGTAGTGATAATGTTCATGCGGTGTGTGGTGACGAGCACGATGCAGTGTTATCCTGAAATAGAGAATGAAATGTTTTGGTTTGTGTAGAATATATTTGAAAGATCAGATCTTTCTTTCTCACTTAATGTACAATAAATCAGTATGTTTTGACAAGAGGTTTAAAAGCCTGTGGAAATAAGCATGACATTAAAAAGGCTGTTATTCTCTCATACACACACAGAGTGGTGGGAAATGATAATGAAAAGGTCAGTTTTGGAAAGGTTACAGAATAGTAGCTCAAAAGACACTTAGCAGCTTGCTGAGCTCCAGGCTGCAATACTAATTGGTGACCGTGCAAGTGGCCTTCAGAAGGGAGAACTGAATGCACCCCCTGCAAGCCACAAACACCTCACTGGGCTATCCAAGACCACAGGGTCTATTGAAATAATATTTCTCTTCTGCTTGTCATCTTTTTCTCTTCTGTTTTTCTCCTTCATGTTCTTCCTGTAAAGAAATGAGATCTTACACACGCTGTAACCCTCACTAGTGCCTACATTTCTACAAGAGACACAGCAACGTATCAGTCATTTCATTGTCTTATTACTGAGAAGGACTGACCTAATACTGAGCTTCAAAATTGCCTATTTTTCCTTTGTCGCAGAAACACTTAGGCTTATTTTCCAAACCAAGAACCCAGTACTAAACTGACCAAAATAGTTTTTTACTTGGAATATATCTGGGTTTATATTTTCGCACGTTATTTTGTACTAATAAATTCTGGTTTTTCCCCTGATCTGAGAGCCTTCTCACTCTCCACTGTAAAGCTGCAGTCCTTGCGCCAGCTTTTTTCCCTTGAGAACCAGGTGCTAAGAATGAGGGGAAGTAAATTTTACAGCAATTATTCCTCTTTTAGTTCATGTGTTAGTACTTTGGTGTAAATGCAAACTTAATTCTTCATGACAGTAGCAGTCAGTCCACTGCCCCATTTCCTTATTTATGGGCTTTAAAAATATATAGACTATTAAGCTGAAGAAAAACTGAAATGTTTTATATGTAGCAATTGATACCTGTAATTTTCATGGCTGAAGAATAGGAGCTGTGTTAAGAGTACAAGATCAAACCCTGCACCACAAGCATGGGATTGAGTTGAACTCATCAGTTGTAACCTTCTGTGTTGTGTAGGAGAAAGCAGAGAAAGGTCAGTGAGGCTGTTTAAAAGGCATCACTCAGACTTCATGCCGTTGTAATGATTTTTTTTCCCGGAACATAAATAAAATTGCACCCTTGCATTTTTCCGCTGAAGCTGTTTTGACTCCTGGTGATCAAGCTGTGCAATCTGCTGTACGTATCTAAACAACGATCTGGGCACTTTTGCTGGGCTAATTTAACCAGACTGAGGAAATGGCCCTAGCAAAGGGCCTGCCTCTCGAGTTGGGGTGGCTGCAGCCCAGCACGGCACAAACCTGCACGAGCCACCTCTGCTCTTACTGTCAGTTCACGCAGATCCGTCGGATCTCGCCGTGGGGGAAGGAAGCACGTTGCACAGTTTGTTCCTCTGCCAATAAACTTCCAGGGATTGGTGCAAAAAAAGATGCTGTATGAAAAGCTGGCTGTCACACATCATTTCCACAATATGCTCAGCTTCAAAAGGAAATGAAACAGGCAAATATTCAGGGCTATTTCTATGGTCAAAATCATGCTTGTTTTTTTTTTTCCCCACCCCCAACTTAGTTTAAAACTGCTAAATTACGAGGCTGTGTCCTCCTGTTGATACAGCTTTAGGACATGGCAGGAGGAATAGGAGCAGCAGGATAAAGCAAAATATTAAGTGATCATGTAAGTTGATTATCCTGTTACTTTTGTAACTACAGCAGAAGTGTTTAGCCTAGCGGCTGCCAAGGCTTTTCTTTTTTGTCATCTGTTTTTGTAGAGTTCATTTGCTTCTTTAAGTGTTTTTATACCCCAGACTAAATCTTCAGGGCCTATTTTAAATAGCTGAAGAGATAATTCTTTGCCAGCAATTCAACATTTGCAAGCATTCTTTCAATAACAAGGTGTACCTGCTAATCCTCTTAATAGGGGAAAAAGATGTCAGGAAGGAAATGCTTTTCCATTTTCATAAACACCGTGGTTCACATTTTTAAATGACAGCATTTTCAAGCCAAGTCAGATGCTGCACAAGAGACTCTTCAACTGATGAACAGAGTTTTTACTCTGCTTTTTCAAGACTGTCTCATTTCCAGTCTTTCCTTTTTTTTTTCCCCTTTCTTTTCTCTCCTCCTCTCTCCTCCTCTCTCCTCCAAGCAGCAAACTGGCCCAGTCTTGTGATTTCATTACTTAAGTCACTACCCATCATATTTGACAAGTCATGAGAGGTTTGGTCAAGTTACCTCTGACTTGAAAAGGAAACATAACGTCCATTTTTAAAGAAGGGAAAAAAGGAAGACACAGGGAACTACAGGCCAGTCAGTCTCATAACTGTGCCCACAAAGATCATGGAGCAGATCCTCCTGGAAACTATACTAAGACAATTGTGTCATCTTTCTCAACTTTACTTAAAAACTAGACTATTTTTAAATTCTCATCCCCAGCAGTGATTTCTAAATGATATATCCTGATCATCTGCAGTGAGCTATGGTTATTAATGAAAGATTATTATCTGCAGTAATATATTGGTTTTATGCGTCTCTGTTGTCCACTGAAGATAATGATCTGCATAGTTTTGCTTTCCTCTACTTTTGATTAAATATTAGATAACAAAGCCAACAGTGGTTTAAAATATCAAATACAAAGGATCCTGCCTTCTTCAGCACTGCAACTTTCAGTTCTCTGTAATGTCTATCTAAGATACTGACCTGGAGGCACTTCTGATAGGTACTTTACTTTTCATTTTCAAAAGCTTGTATGTTCAGAAAAAACATTTCACAAGTAAGTCAAAATTAACGCAAAATAAACTTTAATGATTCAATCTGCTGTGGATCTCTGAAAAAATAGTCTTTAATATGGTTCTTGGAAGTACTTTGTTCTTCCTGTTGTAGTTTATTCCCCATAAGAACATCATGTTCAGTAGTTTATTCTTCTTTAGAGACACTACAAATAAGAAAGAGCATCAGGACCACAGTGACTGCTCTACCAAGAGGCTAAATTAGTTTTCTCCTTGATAAGAAACATTCAGCTTAGAAAGTATTAGCTTTTAGTAGGAAGCAGATTCTGAAGGCCTGAAACATGAAAGAAATGTTGCACTCATATTTTATAAAGGTTAAAGCCCCAATAACAACGGGAATACCAGACTAGTGCTGATATTAAACAAAATCATGGAACAACTCAGACTTGATTAAATAAATAACTCAACAGTGGCAACAGTAGCAAGTTTATAGTTTTGAGCTTAGATTAGTCTGCTGTTTTACTGGTCTTACCGTCCAAATTAACATTATAGGTGTATATGAAGAACCAAACAAGATGTTTACTTGACTGTAAAAAATTTTGTCCAAGACATTGGAACTATAGAAATAATAGCAAATGTTGAACTAATCAAAAGGCATAAGTATCAGTAGAGGTGAATGATTAATGAGTTCTTACAAACATGTATTTTCATCCCTTTTTTATTTGACATTTTACTTTTTGGGGCCTGGAACAAAACATGAAATCACCTCTGCTTCTCTTTATATATAATGGTGAAATCAGAAAAATGGTACATAAGAAAAGAAGGGTGGGTATTAACACTGGTTAAATGACAATAATGGGCTCTCTGATTTCATAGTTTCTTGTAACTATTTTCCTTCAATACATACATAGTACTGCCTAGAAGATTCTGCATTGAATTATAAACAAAAAGCCTTGGCAAAGTTTGTCTGTATCAGACATAAAGGAAAATGCCAACCGCTGCGGAGGGATGTTGCAGGAGGTCAACTAGTGGTTTTATGTTTGGTTTTCTGTTTTTTATCTTTCCTAGATTCTTCTTTATACTTTTTATCTGATACCATAAAATAGTATTTATCCTGACTTCTGCTGAGACACTGTACAGAAATACTTTTTGCTCTCTGGAACAGTTCTATTCTCATTTCAAAATTTCATTCTTCAGTTGAAAAAGCTATGATTTAAAGAAACTCATCTGTTGGATCAAATAACACAAATAAGATAACCTCTGGCAACGTGAGAAGAAAAATACTCTTTTTGGTAAATGTAACAACTTGATCTGGATTAGTCTACTGTAGTGAAGTACCTGGGTACTTTATGGAGGGCATTTAATCAGTGTATGACTGGAGAAAACTACCTTCATTAGCTTTGTGTTCTTTGCAATTGAAATAGGATTGCCGTAAGATTTCTAGATAGAGATTTCAAAAGTAGTCTGTGGGTTGGGTTCCTGTCCCCTGCTTTGGGGCACACCAGCCAACCACTTTCTTATAATAAACCTTTAGAAGCATTTTCCCAACTCACATATGGCGCTTAGGAAGTCACACTGCACGTGGAGTTACTTGCACAATCTGGAGTGTGTTGTTTGGATATTTTCATCAATCAGTCTGTTATTGCAGCTAAAGAGCATTCAACACTCCAGTCATGTCTGCTAACAAACTAACAAATATTCCAGTTAGTTAAAAGAAATAAACATCACCAAGGTAGATCACTGCTTGTGTTTGCTCTTGCTTTTCTGTCCTCGGGAAAATGACCTTAACTTATGAACACATTTTCTTTGTGGTAACCTCGCATTTATCTGACTTTTTCAGATTAAAAATTCCTGTTATAATATTGAGAGGGTGGGGAGAGAAAAGCCTTAGGCCAGATGGAATAAAATCCATTTCACAGAATGGAAAAAGAAAGCTCCTTATCTTCACCCTCGTAGCACAGAAAAGAGGAATTTTTTTCTTCCTTTTTTTTTTTCCCCTCTAACAGCATATACAATACATGCTTTCAGTTCAGTCAAGAATCTAGACACCTTCCCCATTTTTCTCTTTCTCTGTTGACTGCATGTTCCTTTTGCTTTTATCGGCAACAGTATAAATGTAAGAAGTGAAAGGATTTTCTGGGTCAAGTCACAGTCTCCTATTATTTTGGACAGCAGCATCATATATCTTTCCTTCTAAAATTAGGTGTCTTTGCCTTGCTCACCTCTCCTTTGGAGGCCTACATCAAACTCTTGAATGTGGAACTTAGAAAGGCCTTATCTTTTCTTAGATAAATTTTTTTGTATCCACTTGTTTTTGTGCCAAAATTGTCCTTTAGCTTAAATACCTCTTCTTCTGTTCTGGTCTTTTGTTCAGATGAGTGTGCTCTATGAGAGCAGTCCATCCTATCTCCACTGGATTTTACAAGCTAAAAAGGATTTTCTAAGTATTCTGGGACAAACACTTCCATTTCTGATCCATATTTCTAGCCCTCCTCAAACCATGGTAATTAATTTGTGCCTAGGCAAACAAACAAAGCTGTCCACAGCATTTTATATGCTACCCCAAGTAACTGATCCCCTATAACCATTAGCTTTGGGTAGCACTGACCATTTTACTGTACTTCGAAAGATCTGAGGTTAAGCTATTATTTATAGAATACTTCAGACATCTCCTGGCATTCTTCTCACCCTGACTATGCTTCCTCTACACAGTAAATGTCCATTTGCTATCAGCTCTATAATATTTTTACCTTGGCCACTAACTGTAGTGTCATTTGTCTTATTTTCTTATATTTTCTTATTTTCTGTGTGGCATATTCTGCGTATGTATTAAAATATATATTCTTTTTCAAATAGAATTGATCTTCCCCACAATCTCTTTCTTGAGCTTAATCTTTAATTGATCTTCAGTTTGAGTGGATCAAAAGCATTGATTATTATACATTCCCTGTTAGGTGATAATTAGTCACATCCTCATGAACTACAGTTCTTTCCCTTATGATGTGCTGAATTTTGTCAGTATAGTAATACACTGGAATATTGAGGAATATACTAATCTGTGAGTATAATTGACTTGGGTGGGCTGCCTCAGCAAACCCCTTTCCCTTTGGATCTACACGCTGTTTGCATAGTTAAAATAGAGACAGACCAAAGAGGTGTGCAGGAAGGGTGCTGTCACTCCACCAGCTCCAGAGCTGAGTTCAGAGGCTGGTCCTCATCCTCCCAGGAGCAGCTCAGCTGGGTGTCCACCTGGCAAACAGCCACGTCCACTGCACCTGCCAGAATGGGTGTGGCAACCCAGAATAACTTGTTCCCTTGTCTGTCTTTCCTTTATAGTGTGTTTGTTTGCATGCAATGTATACCCCAAACTCCTAAAATACCAGGTTTCATTAAGCACCGTCATCTACTTGTCAAATACAGGCTAGCAAGGAGGTCTAAGAGCACAGCAGTTCTGCCAATTGCTTGATGCAGACTTTCTATGCTGTCTCATGACACTTAAGTTCTCTGGGTCTACCTGTCGGATGAGGCAAAAAGACACCTGATGACCTAAGCAAAATAAAACAATAAGGTATTATTGGCAAAATTTATCCTATGAATCATTGTAGTGAGTGAGTCTGGGTGTCTGTGGCTATACGTTTAATAAGTGCAGCAACCGTTTTCCTAAGCAATGTAACTTGCCAAGTTCTATAACTGACTTTTAGCTGTTTATCATTTTCAAAGATATTAACTATTTGTTCCAATGTTTTTTCCATACTTAATTTCTTCTCTTAATAAGGAGATTTTCCATTTACTACAGATTTGAGGGATTTATTTTGGGTTGTTTTGCTGTTGATTTGTGGTTTTTGTTTTGATGGAGTGGGGAAGAGTACAAAGAGGGGTAAAGAAGGGAGATCCAAACAGCATGAAATGCGTATGAACATAACCAAAGATGCACATTTAGAGAGTGAGAAATTAGGGAATTAAAGAACTCCAGTCACTGGTACACTGGAATTTGTAGTTTAACAAGTGTACTCAGTTGTACCCTTTACTTTCAAGATCTGTCTGCATATTTGCCCACAGCAGTACGATGGAGTTACCCAGTCAGCCAGAGCCCTGAGGTGGAGCTTCAAGAGCTTTCTTTGAAGTGAACATGTCAAAATACACCAGAAGGCTCCTGATCTTTGAAGCTGTGTTTTACTAGACCATAAAATAAGCTGGTTAGAGGTAGCTTTTTAAAGAGGAAAAAAGATGCCTCTGATCTGGATGAGACAGACCATGCAAGAAGACTTTAAAATAAACCCCTCTTGCCCACTGCAATATCTGTTAGAGGCAGATTATTTACAGGAAGTTGGAAGGGCTTTGTGCAATTCTTGCTCATCAAACTGTGTGCTAGTCAGCCACTGGTGAATCCTCTATGGCTCAGGAGAGCTACGAATCCCTAAAATGGCTCATGTGTATGATGCCTTTACATTTGTACATTTTTAATATCAAGTCTTGCTAGGACTACGAATCACTCCTTGTGTCAAGTAGGTGAAAATCTCCTTTTGAAGCCATAAAGCATCCATTTTTAGCAACGCAGAGCCATTAGATATCAGCTTTGCAGTATCTGCATAATGTATATATTATGCAAAAGTGGTTTCAGGCAAGTGTGGGTTTGTTTTTTTTAAGAAGGGATTCCATCTCTTGACAAGAATTAAACATCTCTGACAAAGCAGTTTCTTTTTTAAAAGTATGTAAAAGATGCTCTGCTACTTGGAAGATTAGATGAGTCATCAAAGAGACAGATCAGCAGTTACACAATGGAATTAGAGTAGGTGCTCAATTTAGTTGCATCATATACACAGTTCAGTACAAGGGTTTGTATCTTGTTCACGTACGAGGGGTGTGCGTGTGTTCTGGTAAATATTGAGATGATACTAAATATAGGATTTTTCTCTCCCTGAAATGATTCTACTTGAACTATTGAATCATTTCAGGAATGCTGGAGAAACCACCACAGTGTAGTTGTACATGTATTTTTAGAACATGATCCTATGGACACCTGGAGGGTTCCTTTCAAGGCTACTTTCTAGTATGAAAGAAATGTCTTTAAACTGAGAGAAGCAGTTAGATGTGAAACAATTTTTTTGTGCATAACCTTCAGATTTTATTAAAGCCTCTTTTTTTGCTGCGTTTACAAGCTGAACCAGCTGTGAAAGGTGCAAGCATATTGTTTGTATTCAGCAAAGATCTGTCATTTTGTGCTTACTGCAAGGCAAATGGCTCTGCCAGTTGGGGCTACAATTTATCAAGTTGGCAGAGTGACAATTTTCATTGCTCTTGAAAATTTATCATGGATAGTCATTTTTGAAGGGTTGACTCTTTTGTTTAAGCAGGCTTTTTACATTTAGTCTTATCAAAATGGCAATTATTAATGCCATTAACCCATGAGGCAAAGATCAGTCCTGTCCCTGGAACCCTGAGTATGTCTTCTTGACAAAGAGATTTATCTGCTTTTGTGGCTTCCAGGGTTCATGGGTTTAAAGAACAGATGTAATATAACACAAAGCCATCTCCCTAAAGACCAATGAAAGCCATTTTCATCCCAGCTGTTTTAGCAGGAAAGCAGTGTAAAGGGGGAGAAAAAGGTAAAATATTAAATATTAATTGTCCAAATTATTTTTATGTTCTTTGTTCTGACTTCCTCTCTTGTCCTTAGAGGCTTAAAGACTGACTTGCTTTGAGAGGGTTAATAACACCCCTATAACCCCAGCTCATCAATAAGGCCCTTCCATGTTGTATTGTGGAAAATAATTCCTCAGTACTAGCCATGAGTGGATTTAGACACAGTTCTGTGAAGTACTAAGTGGCTCCTTGGAGACACTGAGCATCCTCACCTTCATGGCTCTGAATGGAAGGAGAAAGCACCGTGTGTCCTGTAGGCTCAGGACACAATGAGGAGTGGATTGTAAGCAATCTGGTGTCAAAAGCAGTCTGATGGGATATGATTTGTTAAAGGCACTTAGTTGTCACTGTGTGTGTTTGCATTTTTGTTTTCCCATATTGGCTAGAAAAGCTCTGTCTACATGAGCTAAAGGCAGCTTGTTCCGCAGTAAAAATGAGGCAGGCTTGTACACATTTCCACCACTGTTAGAAAGCAAAACTGAGTAGAGGTGTTTTAACTCAGAGCAGGAATTATCCTCTTTCTAATTTATTAGAAATTCTGTGTTTTGATATAAGGTAGAGTCAATGGTGACTCCTCCAATAGTTTCTCACTGAAGCAGGTGGGTTATTTCCTCACAGGAGAGTTACGTGCACCTGCTGGAAGCAAGAGACCTCCCACGAGTTGCCAGGCCTGCAGAACCCAAAAATTCAGTTCCCCAAATAATTTTTTTTCAACATCTGCTTTTTTTTTTTCTTTGCTGTTTCTTTATTATTTATTTATTTTCATTTTTTCTAAACCTCCTGAACAGCACTAATTAGGGCATAAGTAACAGAGTCTAACACGGAATGGCTGAGAAACAAGTGTGTGTCACTGCCCCAGGGCTGGGGTGCACACCAGGATGCAGGACCCTGCCTGGGGTCAAACCACCCACCACCCTCCCTGCCCTTTGCCTGATCAGATTTTTCTAGCTTTTACTTCCTTTCCCTTTTTAAAGAGTCTCCCATTGAGGATTTTGCAGCTACCACCACACCTCACTGATGGAAATCCCCCCTGCCTCAGGAGCAGCACTGCCTGAGAGCTGCTTCTCTGCAGCTCCCTGAGGGAAAGGCAGCTCAGACTCCCCAACCTATGAGGAAAGGTGATTCAAGAGCAGCCTGAGATGCCATGGCTATTTTAGGTGGAGGTTTTTTGGAGGAACTTGAAATGTCTGCTGTGTTTTTCTTCCTGTGTATACCCTGTATAGTCAGTGAGTTCTACACCAGATCATGGATCTCACAATAAAGCTAGCGAAGCTCTAGCTTAAATGTCAGATCATAAAGCAAAACATGGGTTATTAATAGAGCTGAGGTCTGCAAAAAAGGGACTTTGTAATATCCAAAGGGAATTAATTTATCAGGTATGTCTAACCTTGCATATCTGAGAATAATGCTCATCTAAACTTGAAGTTGAAAAAAGTTAACAATCAATTGAATTAAGTGGCACAGGTTCAAAGAGAAGATCTTATCCCATGCAAAAGCTACGAAGGCATTGCCCTTGTCTCTGAAAAGCTTTCAGCATTCGTAATGATAAGGCCTTGTTTGAAACTTGGAATCTAGATCCCTGAACTCCTGCGTTATGTTTGTCCCCTTTCTCTAAAATATGTTTAATTAAAGTTCATCAAAAGCTGAAGAATTGAGAATAGCTTTGAATTTATCATCTCTTTGTGTGGCTTAGATCTGCCTGCACTGAAAGCTGACAAGGGCACAACAGTTTTGGACCTCATGGACTTAGAAGAAAACAAGGTTCTGTGAGATCTTCCAGAAGGAGAAGTATAGTTAATACAGAGGCAAGTCTTGGCACTGTGGATAAGAGTTGCCCCCTGTTTAATGCTTTGGGGTTTAGAGCTAAACAATAACTACTTTGTCTTGTGTCTTTTCTACAGTTAATGATAAGGTTGTCTGTCTTGATGAAATATCATTATCAACCTGTTCAGTGTGGTGTGGTTGGCTTTTTTTTATCAAAACAGAGTTTACTTCATATTAATTTTTATTGTGGCTGCTCATATAGCTATAAAGTGTATATTTACAAGGGATTCTTTTTCATACACAGGACAGCAATTGTCAGATTGAATAGTCCTTTGCTAAATTTCCTTTGGGCTTTTCTTTAAGTGAGATAGATGTGAGTTGTTTCAAATGGTATTAGGTCTTCATAAATCATATTCTACCTTTTTTCCTTGTCAAAAGCAATGTGCTCCCAGATGTCAATAGAAAATTCCCACTCTTGAGTTGGACTTTACCCTTGAGAGAGAGAGAACGTGCACTTCTAACCAGAAAGAAGCGTGGGTAAGGCTGAATGCAATGCAGGAGTGAACACTGGGGAGTATTAGAATAGACTCAGTTTTTTATGCAAAGTGTATGGCCAGTATTTTCATTACTTGAAATGATCACCACAAGAATATTTGCTAATCTATTTGCCACAGAACACCTCCAGGTATTTTGTGTGGCTACCTGGTCTTCCTTGAATGTACGTTGGCCGTGCAGTGTCCCTGGTTGCTGGTTTGAAAACCAAATCATCTTCTCATTCAGTCTCAAAATCTTGCTGAATTTGAAAAGTCTGTAGCTTATTTCACCATCTGGAAACACACAATATGACATGCTATTTCCAAATGAATGAATGTATTCACTGCAGGCAGCAGTGATGTTATATTGTGCATTAGAGCTGGAGGATGAGACACCAGCACGATCTTCCTCTTCTGCTTGTTCATGCTCAAATACTAAGGCCTTTCTATTTTGATAGGGGGTTTTTAGGGAGGCAGTGACTTGCTAATGGTAATAAAATTCTCTGATCCCAAAATATATTGATATATAGGAAAATCTTAGGTGAAATTCAGGCACCAGAACTGTCAAAGGGACAATTGGGTTTTAATTTTTTTTCGGTGTGGTCATAATTTTCCTCATGCTTTATTAAAATGAAAATAGTTTCAGAAGAAACATGCAGAATATGATGAGAGCTAAGGTGTTATATCTTTATATAGAATAATCTTCTACTTTCAAAAGGAGAAGGATGTGAGCTTTGCATCTCATGTTGATTTGCACGTACTTCAGCTGTAGCCTGATCACCCCATGTAATCAAATTTTGGAGGAAAACTGATAGAAATCTGTAGACCAATTATTTAGGAACAAGAAACATGTAACTTCATTGTTTAAGTTTTTCCTCTTGAGATTGCAAAGAACAGTGTGTTGAGTGAAATGGAAAAGATTAGTCGTTTTTTTTTTCCTGAAAAATTCTTTAGTAGCTATTATTTGGCAAAATCCTGTGGTCTTTAGTGTCTAAGTATTTGAGCTAAATGATCTTATGGAAACTGAAAAGTTCATGTAGGAACTGATTTTCAGTCTTGCAGCAGTGCAATAAATAACTTCACATGTAATGTTTTTAATGAGCGAGAGGGTTTTAAGGATGACTTTTCCATTGAAGTTTATGAGCATTCAATTTTACCTATGGGCCTACAGTTTTAATGAACACATCAATTAACTCTGGATATCTGTGATGATTTCTTTTTTTACAACATGTACAAATGGTCAACAAATGAAATACCAATTTCATAAATTGAAATGAAGATGCTCTGTAGCCTTACCCAGCACTCATTATGTTTAGGATAATTCCTCTGTGGTCTTTGGAGAGTGTTCAGGATGATCACTGTTTCTCAAATGACCCTTTTGATTAACAAAGAAATAAAATTAAGTTCAGTGTTTAGACAGTTATTGCAGAGGGATTTCAGCTATTGTCTGTGGCTAGGCTGGAAAAAAAAGGGGAGGGGGGGCTTTAAAAAGACTTCCTGATTTTTTTTTTTCTCACCCAGTTGATACCCTTAAGGGCTAGATATAAAATAGAATTTATGTGAAAGCTATAGGCCAGAATTATAAACCTTAACAGCACCACTTAATTGCTACTCAGCATGCTACCTATCCTGTCTGCCTAAAACCCCCCCATGTAGAGTTATTGCTGGGCAAATGGTCTAATGATATGAAACATAAATACTATTAACTGTCTACTAATAGCAATCTTTTATAAGAAAAGTCCTAGTCTGTTCAGCCCTTCAAAAGAGAGGGTATGGATTCTACTTTCCAGCTGTCAAGCAGACAAAAGTGTCCTAATGCCGCTCTCGGTAAAATATCTAATAGTGCAAATTTAATATTTTTTCCTGTCTTCATTAAAGTGAGTTCTGGTAAGAAGAAGCTCTCACCCGCAAAGCTTTGTCTCCATTCTGAAGGCTCTCTGTCTCTCTTGTGTGCTGTATAGGATGTCTAGGCACCTAACTAGGATATGGGCTCATCCTAGAGGACAGGAAATCTGGAGCTTTGGTGCTAAAATACTAACATTATTAAATGTTTTAAACTGGGTGAGCATTTTAAACAAGGATGTACAGCTATTTCTTTTCAGCTTTAATCAAATGACCTCTTAGATAGGTTCCATAATGAAGGGTCTGAAAAGCTGAGTCTGCTTTGTGATGTATTATTCCAATTTTGCTTGTTAGCAGAGATATCTTTATTTAACTTTTCTCATTGACCAGTCACATTTACCATGAAAAATCAGAATCGTTATCTAGCAGGCCAGTCCCAAAGCCAAATAAATAGCATGGTTCAATTTAGCTTGTAGCTGCTTAGAATTGAATATTCTTGGACACAAAAGTCCTGTCTGAAAAGCAGCCCAGTTCTGTGCATTTGTTTAGAAACCAAAGTGAACAGAGAAAAAGCAATAGCCAGTCACCTAATGGTTTTCTCAGCTCTGGTGGAGAAAGAAGGGCGATGATTATATCCCCACTTACAGTAAATGGTAGTAATAAATCCTGCTTGATCGTTGTGCCCCCATGGCTAATGGTGGGCTGGTTTTGTGTGACCATCACAACAAATGTATTTCCTCCAGTTAGTTATAAAATAAGAGAATACAGGTCAGTTCAGGAGGAAATGTTTTGTATGGAATGAGCACAGGCCTGCTTATGGGAATAAGAAAAGGCTTTCAAAACTGGAATAATCCATGATGAGAAGGTGATAGAGTAGTTTCTTCATTTTAATTAGCAGGTAAAGGCTAAATAACAAGATGTATTTTGTAAATTTTAGTTGTCTCTGGTTTATTTCTTCCCTTTCTTCCAACCTTTCCATTGAATACTGTGTATCATTTTATATGTTATCTCCCTGATACTGCTATTAGGTTCAAAATCCCTCAGGATGTTGCAGAGAAAGACTTTAGTATTTCTTAAATCAATGGGAATTTTGTTCTTGAGGTGTTAGTCATGTATTCCATAATGCAGAGCAGTAACATACATTTCAGTTTGACTGCAAGTATTGCCTGACACTACCAATTTAACCACGCTTAATTTTCAGTAAAAAATGTAAAGACATGCTTTTCTCTTGGATCAATGGTATATTTTATTTTTTTTAAATATTTTTGGGTTTTTGTTGAGTCAGCTCCGATTTGCTTGATTAACTGGACAACTCACAGTTCATAGAGTCATAGAGTAGTCTGGGTTGGAAGGGACCTTGAATGGTCACCTAGCCCAATCCCCCTGCAATGAGCAGGGACATGTTCAACTAGATCAGGTTGCTCAGGGCCCTGTCCAGCCTGGCCTTGAGTGTTCCCAGGGAAGGGGCATCTATTACCTCTCTGAGCAACCTGTTCCGATGTTTCACCATCCTTTCTTCTTACACCTAATCTATATCTACCCTCTTTTAGTCGAAAGTCATTACTCTTTGTTCTGTTGCAACAGGCCCTGCTAAAAAGTGTTCCCATCTTTTTTATAAGCCTCTTTGTAACAAGCTGAAACCCAGTTTGGCAAAATAACCAGTTCTTATTAAATACTCTTTATGCTCTTCTTTCCCTTAGTCTTGTGCCTGGATACTGTCTCATTCTCAAGTGATTTCCTTGAGAATGTCAGTAGTGTTGCATGAATATGTAAACTATGATAAAGATGTGCTTTCTGCTCGTGTATCAGAGCTGTGACAAGACTCCTCTGCGAAATCTTGCTGGGGTCACTGCCCCAGTTCACCTGGCATCTTATTAACTCTTGGTGCCTGCCACTTCATGGTGGTAACTACCTCCCTAATAAAGATTGCAAAACAAATGGGATGTCTCACATGTCAC
This sequence comes from Pseudotriccus pelzelni, assembly GCA_035584735.1. Taxonomy (NCBI): domain Eukaryota; kingdom Metazoa; phylum Chordata; class Aves; order Passeriformes; family Tyrannidae; genus Pseudotriccus; species Pseudotriccus pelzelni. The sequence continues at coordinate 11,528,244 of JAWMRA010000146.1, read as the reverse complement.
TCATGGCGTGATCTTCTACTGCAAAGCACCTACATCAGCATTTTAAGCTGCTATGCCAGGCTGCTACCTGGGACTGCTGCATTGTGGACAGGCATCCTGTTCAGCATGGATTTCATGGGGGGACTACAGTTTAAACTTCCAGAAATACCAGTTATCTGAACTGTCAGCAAAGTAAGCAATGCCACTTGATATGACCTATTTCTGATAAGAAACACTACTGAAATTTTTTGTGTGACTACAAAGATGTAGGAAATCAATGAAAATGAAGTAGAAGATTATCAGATTCAAATTACAGATTTTTTTTTTTTTTAGAAAATGACTATTCATTAACGCAATGTAAAATCAAGAATATTATTTGTTATAAATATTTATTATCAGTTATTCATTGCAGTTTCCTCCTTATAACTTGTGAACCAAAAGTTTGATTCTGGTAAAATAATACACTGCATGTTCTGCTGTCTTCGTGGAAGAAGAATTAGATATGGTGATCCACCGTTCCCTTCTAACTGTCTTGACATGTCAGAAGATAACACAGAATCAGTCAGGAATTTGAGGTCACTGTACTTTTTTCTTTATAATGTGCTGCCTGAAAAGACTGAAAGACTTTTAAGCTTTGAGAGTTTTAATGGAGACGATACAAAATGATCAGCTCAGGATGCTGATCATTCATGGGGAACATGAACCATTCTCCCCATAACTGCTGGGTACTTCCAGGCAAGTCCTTGGTTCCAGCTTTGAGTTCTGTGAACCTGTGACCTGAGTGGCAAACTGTGCTTCACCCCTTCTGGTCTTTGATAAGGTGTTTCCATCACTTTTAAGGCTGGAATGCTACTTCCAGGCTTTCTGGCCCTGCTGTGACTGTCTCCTTTCATTTCTCTGCCAATCCTTTGCGGAGTATTATGGATTCATTTTGTTCAGGCCAGTCTCCATGATTTTTAATGGACATTTTCTGATCCAGTTATGTTTAAAGAAATATCACAAATTAAGAGAACACAAAATCAATTAGAGTCCATGCTTTTAATTCTGCAACAATTTTACTTTTAGTACAACACCAATAAAATTGATGTTTTCTTTATTCTACTTGGAGTTTAAAATGCAAATTTTAGTAGAATCAGTATCAGATTGCTAGAAAGCATGGGGTATTTTGATACTTTCAGTGTGCCAAGTTTCAGAAGGGGTCTTTGGATTGATCAGAGAGTTCTTCCTTTCTTAAAAAGATTTTGAAAAATTAAAATTGCTACCCCTCAGATCTTTTTCCAAAAAAAAAAATAAAATCTCCCTATACTTTGTCTTCCTAACAAATTTCAGTCTCTTCAAGGTATTCATCTCATTTGGTCTCCCTTAGGATACAGAAACATTCAGTCTCAATTTGCTGTGAGGAAGCACCTAAATCTTGCTATTGCACACCTGCCAAGTCTAATTTAATTTTTGTTCTGTTTAATTTATTAATTCCCAAGATAGAAACCATAATACAAAGGACCAGCCAGGGCTGCAGTTAAGTAATAGAGAACCAAAACTGAAAGAAAAACAGTATGAGCCATTCCTTTATTGTGACAAGACAAATAATTTCATCTATTTCTTGGCATAAAAGACAAGAAAGGAAAAGGAGAGTCTAACAAATAACACAAAGAGGAGATAGAGCAGAATGGAGTGAAAATTTTCCAAATGTCGGAGAAAATGAAATAATGAACTTTAAAGGAAGCAGCACCCATTTTGCTCAGTAGAGCCTTCTCTCAAAGCTGTCATGTTGGGAAAAATGGAAAAGCTCTGAAATGAATTTTAAACCTGGTTTTGTTACAGTTTGGATTTCTTAGACCTGTTGGCAGCAGGTGTCTTTTCTTAATATTCATTATTCATGAAGCCTCACAATGCATTTCAGTTTATAAATGAAGAGGTATACAAGCCTTTCTCCACTGCATTAAATAGATGAAATATATTGCTGCCTTTGAGCTCAAAATGCCAGAGCTGAAGCTTGAAGGTTATTTGCTTGATACAGCTGATAGACATTCGAGTTGCAAATAAGTTTTATTTTGACAAATATACAGATGAACAGAGTGCTTCCATATGTCTTTATATTTTACTGGATTATAGTATACTAATATTATTCTGAAATAGCCTCTTCCTCAAATCTCAAAAAAATCAGTCACATAGAAATATGTTTCACTTTTTGTCATAATTTTCTACTTAAAGTAATGTGTATGTGCTAATCCTGTTAGTTACTGAGAGTCAGCTCACACTTGGCTGCATGTTGAGGTCCTGAATCTTTGTTCAAGCCACGTCCCACTGACTTCAGTATCAATCTTGCATGAGCCAGGTCTGAGGTAAAACTGAACTCCCAATCCTGTTCCACTAAAAGCAGTACAAAGTTTTTGTCTATTCATCTCAGCAGGGGTTGAAGCACAACTAAATTGTAAACCTTAGAATTTTACCCATTAATGCCAATAGGATTGGAAAGTACAGCAGCTTGTGATGTCTGTTATTTAAAAATAGAGCCAAAACCAGAAAGTCACCTCTCAGTGTGAAGTGTTGCATTTTAAAGGGGCAAACTCCTCCTGGACCTGAGCTGTGTAACTCACATGCTGAGAGATCTCTACGTGAAGAAGGATAGCTCAAAAGATGAAAGATTGAAGGATTAAATTCCTAAACCGTTACCAGAGGAGTTTTATTTATGTGCTTAGGTCTCCATTTTGTAACAGTTTGATAATGAATACTAATAGGGGAAAAAAGTGGATGCAGAGTTTAAAATGTGTTCAGGGCTTGGCAATTCCTGTTGCCTTTGAGCAAGCGGACACGGATCATCCTCCGAAACCCTGAGTTTTGCATAGTTAGGTTTATAAAATCTTCTGTATGAGGCATATTCTGAAAGCTGCTGAAGTCAGTCTGAGTACTAGGCTAGGTCCTATTTAGCCTTTTCTCCTTCTCAATTGTACAGGAGTTCGGTAATCTAAGGAGCAGATTTCTTGTATTGCCCTAAAGACTTTAGTGAGAAAAATAGATTAAAAGCTGGAACAACTATCAGAATAGGCATAAGAAGTTACTGTGCTGTTTCTGATGAGTTTATACCAATCTACAGTTGTGCTGGGTATTTTTTTTTCTAGCTATGTGTTCTTACTGCCTACATGAGCACCTAATTGTGACAGTATGGGTCGAGACAGGTCACCTCATTGAGCCGTATGGACCTTGACCCTACTAAAAAGGTGATTAATTTTACTCCACAGACTTTCTCCTCGTATTGAGCAAATTGTTAAGAGAGAGGCATCAGGGACACGGTACATTGGTCTACTCTTTATCTGCTACTTGAAATGGAACAAACACGGACAAGAGTTTCCAGTCTGCCAGTTGAGTTTTCAGTTTGTTCCTTCCTTACAAGAAACTCAGCAGAACAACTGCTTATTTTAGGCCCGACAAATCAGGGATTAAAAAACTTTATTTTGATAAAACTGAAATCTGTGTTTAATATTAAACACGAATAGCCCTAAATCACTCTGAGCTTGATAGGCCATGCTGCATTTGAACCTTGGGAGTGCTCAGCATTGCTGCTAATAGACTGAATATATCTTGAGTACTTGGACTGCTAAGAGAACTTTCCAGACAGGAGCAGTATTCTGTTAGAAATAATGAAAATAATTACATTTCAATAACAATGTCCATTGTATTAAAACAATGCTGATTTTCAGTTCTGATTTGGAGTCTGCTGAAATGACACCACTGCAAGCTGCAGTTACTGTTGTATGCATAAGCCTTGCTCCTGAGCCAATTGGAGTCTGGTTTTAACACATTTTCTTTACATGGTGTGATTGCACCATTTCAACCAGAGTAATACTTTTTTTTTTTTTCCCACTCAGAACAAGTTATATGGTTTTCCTGAATTAGAACTGGAAGTGGCACTGCAATCTCACAAGTTCATTTTGTTCAGTTATAATTAGAGAATTGTGAAGTAGGTGGTATTATTCTGTGTGTAAGATTAAAGTTTCAGTGGAAAGAGTTGCAAGCCTGTTAAGTAAGGTGTAATAGAGGGTGCATTTTATAATAAAATTCTGCTTATATTAGCTTTCATGAATACATTTTGTAAATGTTAATGATTTTTTTAATGCATCTTCCAAACAGCTTTACAGAAATACTATAAATATTTTAGTCTATTTTTTTATCACCAAAACTACAGTTATGATTGTGTATCAAGTGACAGCTTCTCTGCATTGTTGTACAATAGAGAAGCAATTGTTGTCACATCACGAGTCAGTTAGCAGTGGTTACAGTCAAAAGTGTTACATTCCCTGTTTGTGTATGATATTCAGCCTCAAGGCAAATATTGAACAGAAATATGCTGGTTTTGATGCTGAATTTTTATGATTCAGAAAACAGTGTCAGAGTTGACTATAAGGACATGACTCTTACTGCAGCAGGAGTGAAATCTGTTGAGCAAGAGAACAAGTGACGCCTTTGATTCTATAAATCTTTTGCGTCTCAAAAGTAAAGGAGGCCAAGGGTAGAACTGGAAAGGGTGTTAATTTATTCATGGTGGTGAAGGGGAAGCTAAAGCATAAATAGATATGAATGTGACATTCCTTTGCAGTGCCATTTTGGATTGATGAGAGGAATTTAGGGATCTATGTATTTTCTGTTTGCGTGGGGTTTTTTGAATTAACCTTTTATTTTAAAACTGTTTTATTAAGTTGGCATGTAACCTTTCTTGTAGTCTTTAAAAATGTGGAGTTTTATTATTTACAGGCAGTTTCTATAAATGAAAGAGTTGAAGCAATGGAGTGAACTGCTAAACCTCGTTCACAACACTGTGAGGAAAAAATAATTAGCTGTTGGTTCAAAGACCAAGGAAGATTAATTAGAAGTCATGATTATGGAGGACAAATTACCATGGAGAGAGTGAGGTTCCAACCATTCAGTTCAGGAACAGAGCTTTTCTATTGACCTGAGAAACGTAGTAATTGTCTGCTTAGGTTTTCAAAACATGGAGAGAACTCCACAACCCATTGTCAGCAAAGAAATCATCTGTGTGCTGTCAGGTGATTCTGCTTTCGGAGGCACAAAGTCTAGTTAACAGTTATGTTTGCATCAGAATTTTGTAGGGGCATGTGCAGAAGGTGGAGAACTTTGTTGGAGCTCGTGGCTGGTGTAGCACAGACATTTGCAATGAATCTCTCAATCAGGGCCTGGAATTTCCACTGTTATATCAAAGCAAACAGAAGTAGTACTTGTCCTCCACCAGAAAAATTATGGAGCGTCTGATGTAACTTATTTCAGACTGAATGAGTAGTAAAAATGAAGTTAGAATTTTATAGAAGACCTTTTAGGAAACACTGTTTATCAGAAGGAAAATAGATATGAATTAAGGGACTTCAAGAGTAAGGAAAGATTTTAAGATTTTAGCTAGACAATGTTATTCTGACTTGATTAGCTCCTTTTATGACACAGCTAACCCAGGGCACAGGCTGAGCTGGTTTTATTGAACTCTAGATAGCTGGCATTCGTTTAGTCAGCTTGCAGCCTTTTTTGACTCATTTAGCTTGGCCTGTATTTAACAGAAAGCATGAAATTTTTTTTAATTATTTAAGATTTTCACAAACATCTGATTTTTTCAAAGAGAAGGAAGGAGATATCTCTGTATTTGGAGGTAAAAGAAAATCCTTTGATAGCTACTTCTCAATTTGTTTTTTCAAAATGATATTGATTTCTTTCTTTGTGCCAGGTTTTTCGCCAGTTATCACTTCAGATACTGATGTCCCTTGGTAGAGAACATGCAGTAATGTCAGGAACAGGAAGAGGTAAAGGCAGTGACAAAGGCATCCTGAAACAAGGGGTTCCTTTAATAGGACACTCTAAATTCCTCAAACAAAAATTTAACATCTCTTCTCTTTATTTTTAACAAGTCCTCTGATAAATAGTGGGGAAGCTTAAGAGGGAAATTTGTTAAATCCAGCCAGCTATTCAGCCCCACACAGCCACTCCCTCACTCCCTCTCAGGGGAATGAAGGAGAGAATTGAAGGGTAACAGTGAGAAAAATCATGGGCTGAGATATGAAGACAGTTCAACAGGTAGAGCAACAGCCACACACCCCTGCAAAAGCAAAACAAGGAGTTAACAGAGTACTTCCCGAGGGCAGGTGTTCAGCATCCCCAGGACAGCAGGGCTCCATCACATGTAATGGTGACTTGGGAAGACAAACAACATCACTCCAAAAGTCTCCCCTTCTTCCTTCTCCCCAGATTTCTATGCTGAGCATGATGCCGTACGGTCTGGGATATCCCCTGGGTCAGTCAGGATCAGCTGTTCTGGTTGTGTCCCCCCCCACTACCCTGTGCAACCCCAGCCCCCTTGCTTGGTGGGGTGAGGTGAGGAGCAGAAAAGGCCTTGACTCTGTATCAGTAATAACAAAAACATCCTTGAATTATCAACAGTGTTTTCAGCACAGATCCCAAGCAGAGCTCCATACTGACTACTATGAGGAAAATTAACTCTCTACAGCCAAAACCAGCACATCTTCCAGTGTCAGCTTGTCTGAAATAACACCCTGAACACTTCATCACTTTTAAAAATAGAATAGTCCCTGCAGGCTGAGCAAAAGAAAGCTTTCCATCACCCGTGGTTTGCCTTCTAAGAAGCAAGGAACCAACCCAATTCAAGAGAGGTATATGTTATGCAGCATGCTTGCCAATTTAACCCATTGATGGCACTGTGTGACAATCATCTGTCAGTGAAGGATGGGGAATCCCTAGTAATCAAAGCTTGATTTTCCAGCAGTGTAGGCATTGCACTTCTTTCAAGATATGGAGGCACTTCACTTCCTTCTTGATAAAAGTGTGTGTTCATGGAGATGAAAAATCCTGCTTCCAAAATGGATTTAGTTTTCTAAATCCCATAACTTTACATAAAACTATTTCTCCAAGTTTAAATGTCACCTTTGCTGATTAGATTTGCCCTTCTCAGTCACTTAACTATTTAGTCCCAGTGTCTGTATATTTGGCAATACTGATGTATATTTTAACAGGAGAAATAATAAAAGCAAGTTTGCAGACATGTTTTTTTATGCTAAACTCCTTCCTTTTTTTTTCTTTGTTTGTTTGGTTTTTTTGTTCTTTGCTAACCTGTTTCAGTAATTAGTAAAAGGGCCTTGAGGATGAAAAGTTTGAATCAAGGACATTTGTCTTTTCAAAAGAAACATTGGCTAATGTACTTATAAATTCATCAGAGGGATGAAATTTGAAATTGGGAGAACATGCCTGACAGAAGGTCTCTGCTGTTAGAAAGGGTTTGATTTTTGTGAGGCGAAGCAGAAGCTTTAAGTGAGGGAAGTTTCTTGGAGCAAACTGAAAGCTGTGGGGATGATTATCATCTCACAGGGGCTTTATGAAGATGACAGTTATGGGAAGACATCTGTTAAAAGCATGCACCAGAGACCCTTGTGAGCAAGGAACAGAAGTTTCTGTGCTAGGAAGGTAAGGAGCCACACTGACTAAAATAAATAGCAGGACAGATGTGCCTGAGAGAACCTGTGATAAATTATGTTTTTATCTGTCAATTGTTGTTTGATATGTTCTAGAAATTCTGGTAAAAGTTAACTGTGTAAAAGTGGAGTGTAAGGCCACTTCTTGAGTTTGACTCCTCCAGAAAGAAGTAGCTGATATGCAGACTAGAAAAAAGCTGTCTGAGGTACAGGTCAGATCAAAGCAGCTGGTCAAAGTGTGGGTATGCAAGCCAGGAAGGTGGGAAAATCATTTCAAGTCTATACTATGAGTATGGAAAGGCACCACAAACAGGTACAAGTACCAGTGATAAAGGACATGAGTCACTGTGCAAAGAAAAGAATGGGATCTACTTGACTATTCTTAAGTTTATGCAGGCCCAGGTGGCCCCCAGCTCCTTCTCTCAGAAGGGCACAAATCACTAATTAATCTGGCTTTGGCTGCTTTTGGTGTGTGCAGGTTGGGAACTTTGCATCTGGTTCCTCTTATCTCTGTGTGTGGCCAAGCAACAGCTGGAACTTATCCCATGTTTTTGTGAGTGCTCATCCATAGGCAGAGTCTGAATCCTTTTCTTGTTGCTGTCAGTGTCTGCAGCAGAGAGACAGGGAAATCAAGTTTCTGCTGTGTGCCATCTTAAGGTGGTTTTCATAATCCTGTATTTATGTTTCAGTTTGGGGAATTCTATCTAAGAAATCCTTTTGCTGGACTGTATTTACCTTCTTTTGAAACTGTACTTGATCTGGAACGTAAAATATTAAACAATTATTCTCAAAGGAGGAAAGAAAATTTGCAGAGAAGCTCCAGAGATTAGACTAAAATAAGTCACATTTTTATGATTTACACTGCCTTGATCCAATCCTCTTCTTTCTATTTTATATTTTGTGTCTTTAATTTCATTATTTTTTGGTTGGTTTTTATTTTTAATAGAAAGCTAGAATAGAGAAATTAGCTATGCTTGTTTGTTTAACCTCTGAGGATATTTAATTTGGTTTATATGATAAATATATGAAAAGTAAGAACTGCAATCATATTACATTTTATTTCCTGGTCTTTTTATAGAATAACAGCATGCACTATTTTAGGTCAATAGTATCAGCTCTCTTTCTGGAATCACTGATGTCTACAACACAAATCTCTTCCACCATTTCAGAAGCACACTACAATGTGTTTATTGTCAAATGAAAATTAACCTACAGAACCCTCATGAATATTGAAAGAAATTATGCATCCAAATTGTAACGTCTAAATCTGAATGTTAGAGACAATATGGCAGAGAAAGATTCAAAATATCTGAAAAACTGAAGAGCTACTACACAGATTGTGTAATCATCATGTTTGAGATAAACAGAAAAGGAAAGCATATTGGGTAGCAGGAGATGAAGCAAGACTGATAGATGAGTTCAGGAGCCATCCTACAGCACTCTGTGCTCGAGGGAAGCTGTTCTCCACCAGGCAAAAAAGGGACACTGGCTGATTTTTTTTATAAATCCTCAGAGCCCATTACTCCTGAGATTTGGTTTGTAATAACTTTTCCAAATTGCTACAATGACTATTTGACTTGTTGAACTCCAAGCAAGGTCTGTGTGTTTGTGTGTAACAGTGTGAAAGGATTTAGATGGATTGAATAAACTCCACTGTAAGAAACAGTGAGCTGCTTTATTGGTCTTCTCTGTAATGGCTTTCTTTGTGTAAATCTGCTTTGCTCATTTTGTGGAAGGGCTTTAGCTCAGTGTGTTTTATGTGACTGCCTGCACTCTGTGCCTTTGAATATATACTTATTTATCTTGTTATTGTTTTGCTGTTTAACATGTTTAACATGTGGGAGGTTCCCCACAAAAAGTAGCAGCTAAAGCCTTGATACATTGTGTCGTCTCTTCAGCTACTTCAAAATGTTCTTAAGTTTCATATCGTTGTTATTGTGAAATTCACAATGGATTTGGAATATCCACACATTTCTCCCCCTGATTTGCAGTAAACACAACAGTGGTATGCTGTCAGTAAAAGTTTGAGAGCTTCTTTAGGAAGTCTAAAATGAAATTATAGAATTGCTGTTCTCTAATATATCAGATTTGTTCCTTCTTCCTTTTCTCTTGGGCAGTAGATGAAGACAGTGCTCTTTTATGACAACTTCTCAGGTGATTCCATGGCCTCTCTATCACTAGACATCCTTTGTACATCTTTAAACATGATTGTACATACAGTGCTTTGACATACAATTAGATTAGTTCTTGCATCGCTCACAATGTCCCATCTGCTTAGTTTGCCTTTTGAGTCTTCCGGCTGTGACTTGACATAGGAGAGCAGATAGATACTTCAGTGGAAATTTTTAAATCCCAGGAGACTGAAAACACGGTATTTGGTTGTCATTCCTGTCTAATTCCTATTCTGTAGGGAATAGGCACTGACCATGGAGACCTCCCATCTTTAACAGCGTGCCAATCAACTCAGTGTTTAGTCTCTCGCTGTCTCTTCAACATTACTCTTTTATGTCCTATTCCATTTCACTAACATGTTATTTTTAATTAATTCAGTTTTGATCTGACTCTTTACAGGTGTCAGTGAATCTATCTCATCTTTTCCTTTGTGACACATGCATACCAGAGAAACTTAGATTTTTAACCACAATTTTGTTGTTCAGCAATCACTACAGTATGAGATAGGTGTTTTCTTAGACCTCAACAAGAATATTCCAGTCTTGGAGGGCAGCATTTGCAGCTCTCTTGTTAGAGAGGAAAAGGTGTTACTGCATTTCCTTAATAAGGAAATAACATTTCAGCATGCTTAGTTTAATTCCCTATTGGTTTGATAGCCGTGGAGTGATCCACTCTTGCACTTGCCATCAGCAAATCCATGAAGTTGCTAATTAGGAGAAGATTTACAGGTAGGGGTAGCATCTTTAATTAGACTAAGTATAGTTGGGAAATAAAAAACCGATAAGCTCTCAGGCACATAAGTGGTTCTTGAGGTCTGAAACAGAAGCAGGAAACTTCAAAGCAAAATTCAAGTTGGAAGCAACTGCTCTGACTTAATTAAAGAATGACCTACAAAATACTTTTGAAAGATAAGCCTGGAAACTCAAATTCATAACTTAGTAAATACTAAAAACTATGGACTCACTGAAGATACTGTTTTCCTTGTCCATTACAGCCTGCAAGTCCTTGTCCACTCTCAGCCCCCCATTAATGTTACCGTGTTCCACAGGTTATAGATTCCATGTAGCTCTTGCCCCTGAAAAAGGGCAACCCCCTCCCACTTCAGCTCCTTACTGAGTCTCTTTGACTCCTCAAGTACACCTTTCCCTTCTCCTGAACAGTCTAATATCTAATGAAACTCTAAGCAATTGCTCCTAATGTCTGATTGCAGTTCTCTTTACTGTTTTCTCCTTTTGTTTCAGATCTTAAAAAGGACTTGCGTCCCAGAAATTTTATCTGCTTTTTTCAAACCTGCTGGTTTAACTAAAAAGTATCACCTCATTCTAAAAATCTTGGGTTGATGGTATTTTTAGACCCTATAGCAGCAATGACCCTTCTTACCCTTACTCTACCACCACACGGCAGAAACAGATTAAGGAATTGTAAGGTTAATGGTTTTCAGTATTCATTACATTATTTTGTGCTCCTCCTTTATTTATTTATTAAAGTGGTACTTAATCATAAGCATTAATGTACACATTAAATATTCCTGCACTTTATTGTAATATGAACAACTACTGGATTAAGCAGCTACTTCTCTTCTTTCTGCAATGTAATATGATGAATCAAAGCACATTTAAGGGTAAAATAAGTGTTTCAGTTTTATCGTCTTAGTGCATAAATCTATATACCTGTAAATAACAGACTCAATATATTGAGGTCTTCTCCTTATTTGTGATACTCGCTTTCTTTCTGCCATGAAGTGATGGAAAAAGAGAGGCAGAATCACAATCATATTCATTATGATGAGGTGTCTGACAGCCCTCTGCATCTACAAGAAGCTTTCAAAATCCAGAGAAATTATTTCTCATTTCTTTGCATAAACTGTTTTGATATGGGATTCAGAGCTCCTGATTTGTGTAACTGAGCATAGTACAAGCCCATGCTTCAGAAATTGATATAGCAGAGGAAAACCCATCCCAGCATTGCCTTACATGGAAGAGTGCACTGATTTTCAATCATGTGAATCAAATCAAACTCTTGTTTCTAATGGGAATGTGATGTGAAGATGCCTGTTATGAACATAAAATTTATCCAGATTATAAAAAACAAGAAGCCAAGCCCCTGGGTTATAAGGAATGTAATGAATTTTATTTTAATGCTTTTTTTATATGTGAAAACAGCCACTTAAAGGAAATAAAACACTTTTCCTGAACTACTTACCAGCAACAGCTGGAAAACAATACTGTAAATTTAGAGTGATTTTTCAGCAGTGTCATTAGCTAAGTTTCAAAGAACAAGTCCATTAGTCTATTTAGAATGAGACTCTTAATACATCTTCCCAAGAGCAGTTGGTTCCATTTTTCAGTATCAGTCACATAAGTGATCCAATAGCTACATTCATTGTGGATAAAATTTACCATCAAATCTTGAAGTATTGTGTAGCAGGCAGCAATTTATTCTTGTAAAACAACCTGATATTTTCTCAGATTCCTTAGTTCTGGCTCACGTCTCCTCTATCAAAGTCATTGTTGCATAGTCAAAGTGAATCAACTAAATGTAATGCCATTTTGGGGAATAGGTTTTTTGACTAGTCCATCTACCAGTCAGCTGAAGTGATAAGTCTCTCATTGCTTTGCAGTTTGGGTTTTTATTTCACCTTTGGTAAGAATAGTAAGGAAAAAGGTGTATTACCAAATACTTAAAAAATGTATGTATGTCCTCAAGTTCATATTGTTTTCCGACAATTAGAAATTAAAGTAGGATTTAGAACCCAATAAAATGACACATCATCTACAGAATTTCAACTGAATAATTTTTGATCTGCACCATGATACAAAATAGTTTCAGAAAAATGACAATATGCATACACATATCTATTCTACTGTGAAGGTACGAGTTGATGTGTCTACAGCAGAGCAAGTTTTTCAGCCAAGAATTTCTGTAGATTATTTGTACAATGAAAATATGTGAAGTTCATCAGCACTGTCTACAAAAGCTAAAAATGTTGAAATAGTGAGTCAAAAACAAAACCGCAAACTGGCTGGTCTTTAAAACCTCTGGCACAACATCCATAAAGTCCAGCATCCTGCCTGTCTCTCATCTCCACCCAAGCTCCCCAGACAGTACTTTCTGACAGCATTCTTACCAAGGTAAAAAATTCTACAATAATGAATGTCTCCTTACTTTCAGAAACCTGGAGGAATATTTCTCTGTAATTCTTTGTCAAAAGTAATAACTATCTAAGAATCAGAAGCAGAGAAGAAAATAGCTCGTGGTGCTGTGAACATTTCAATGCTTGCTCAGTTCTCTAATCATGATTCAGTGCCAAAGGTCCACCATAAAAATGCATTCTCTGACAGTTTCTAAAGGAGGAAAATCAATTGGTTTAAGGCTTTTATGAAATTAATTTGATTAAACAAAACCTAAAACCAATGATAATTCAAACATAGCTGTTTAGCTTTCAAGGATTTTTTAAACTATGTCCTAGGATTATTGCCAAGTAGAGAAAACAAAAAACAGAGTCTGTTTTGCTTGCAAGTAATATGGTGTAGCCTATTCTTTTAAAAGACAGTACAAATAATTTCTAAAGTACCATTTTAAAGCTAATATATTGGTTCTGATTGTTGAAATAAGTATGCAGCAGTCTGTACTTGCTGGTTTTTTTAGGAATTAGGTTTTCATTTTGGGGCTACAGGTTTGGTGTCAGTTTGGGACTACTGATTAGGTGCTGGATGAGCTCTGGTTTTTTTCTGACAAGGGCTATGACTGCTTTGCTGGAAAATACTTAGTAACATGTTTTGTCTTTGATATTATTTATGCAGTTGATGACATACTTTCTTTTCTTGCTATGAAGGGAAATAATATTTTTTTATTTTTATCACTGTTTCCCCCAAAATAAGACTTTTCAATCACAATGTACATATTTGATTCTTTGACTGGTTGGCCAGTAATTTATATCCAGTAGCAGCCTGGAAGTATCAAAGTGTTAAGCTCTCAGTACAGGTTTCTGGGTGGAGGAGAAAGACCCTATTAATATCCAAACTTATTAACCCCACAGCTAATTAGTTTTCCTTTTATTAAACATCAGAAGCTTCCTATGGAGATTTGGAAACCAGGCTTCATTAGTTCTGCTGCTCACACATCTACTTATTTTCCTCTGGTAACAAGGAAAGAAACCTTCTTCAGGATTGGAAAACAATAATTTGTAGACAAAACAGGCAGGAAATTATTTGAACTAATGATGAAAGATGAACAAGGGGTTTTGTCTCTATATCAGAGCATTGTTATGCTTAAAGTAATTCAAATTCAGTCAGTTTTGGAATTGGTAGGCTGGTCATGGTGTTATTTTGGGTATCTTTATGTTAGTAGGCTAAGTAAATAATTGGAGCAGAGAAATAATCTCAAGCCCAAGGAAATCTAAGTCTGGAGTTCAGAGGTAAACTCTTTTATGTCATTTAATATAGATGGGAAATCTATTCCAGCAAATTTAATCTAAAGGTCAGTCACACCAGAGATAGAAAATAGAAAAGTAAACCAGATTTACCCCTGCCTGTCCTGAATTAGAAAATATGTCATTTATAGAGTAAATTATCTAGAATGTCTCTAATTCCACTGACAACTCTGTCCTTCATTGAATAACCACCTATTTAGGAAGAAGTTTGAAAAATATGTCACTAGTTAATGAGGTCCATTGTATCAAATTAATCTGAGTTCAGTTTTATTTTCAGTGTATTTTCTCTAGCCTGAAACCTCCCTTCACAGCCCCAGTTTCTCTTGTCAATCACCTTAATGTGAGTATCTTTTTTGGAGCCTCAAGATTTTCAGGTTATCCCTATTTTAGATTATTTTGGAGGCTTATAAATACATCTAAGATAATTCAGAACAAACATTACTCTAACCTTTTCCACTTGTGAGGAAGGATTGCATTTCAGGTTCCTTATTTAATGAATAACAAATTTTTCAAAATATTACCATTAAGTGCTTGTCAGCACACAATATATTTGCTCCCACTCTACACCAGCTCTGTGGAGTTGTTTACTGGGCAAAAGGGATGAGAAATGTTTCCAGAAAGATGGCAATGCATAAATTTGCATGGGCCAGATCAAATTATCACACAATCTTGTGAAGAACCCAAAGCAGACAGGTAAATTTGAGATGAGGAAGAAATGGAGTTTGTTCAAGGTACTTATTGAATTTGTTTAGAATCTCAAGTGTAAAAAAATTACTGGTAGATTTAGGTTGAAGCATCGTCCAAGTATTAAACCAAAAGACTTGCTTCAGTTCCCATTGAACCCACAACCACTCTGGCATGTCACTAAAGAAACATTGTCATCCGAAATAAAGCACAGCTTGTACTTTTGAGTAATAAGGATAATTTGAGTGATAAGGATAAGGTAGATGCTACTTTATGGCTGTGTATGTGTTAAGACAGTAATTTACCCGACTACATCTGGGCTCTGTATACTTAGAATTATAAAATGTTTTTACTTCATGTTTTTCATTGGCTTTAGAGACTAGCTTTTCTGACAGGTGTAATCTCAAAGCTTTTGTTAGGATGGACTTTATGACTACTGATAGCTTAGAACTTGAGCACAAAAATAGTTGTAGATCTGTAGCTCAGAGAGATGAGGCAGATTTTGCATCTCAAGGTTGCTTCAGTCAAACCATTCATTTGTGATACCTATAATTTTCCTTTCTTCCTTCCAGGAAATATTAAGATTCTATTTTATTCTGTAAGAAGTATTTGTTGCACTAACTCATTACTGGGAGGAGACCTAAACATTTTCAGGAGATGAAAAATGTATATTTTACTCCCATAGACAGCAAATGTGAATGTCTGACCACACAGATATTTTTTAAGATATATATTATCTGCATTGCTCCTCTGGCAGAGTGAAAAATGTTTAATATAGGTTTTCCAAGGCATGAAAACAGTTTGGGATTTGCTTTCCTGTGAAGATGTCTTTGAAGACAGCATTTAATAAAACAGTGAAATACTTGATTTCTCCTGAAAGCTTTTCTACTTTTTCTTGTTGGTGAAAATGAAACTTTAAAGTTGTAACTTGTATTTTACTACTGAACCTGTGTTTGGGGAATGCAGCACTTTTGCAGGTTGCAGACAAAGGAGTTTTTTTATTCTCAGCAGCTCTGATTTTACTTAGACTTTTCCTAAGTGCACACTACAGTAATCAGAGGCAGCTTGCTGGAATTGGTCTTGGATAATAATTTTAGTGTGTGCTTGAATATTTCATTTTCTTCTGATTTATGATTACTTTGTTTATCTAGGCAATTTCAATAATTTGGGAGTAATTTTTAATGACTCATATATGGAATCTCTAACAGAGGATAGAAAGGAAAGCCTTTGTTTGTGCTTTGTCATATATAAATATCTGTTAGTGATTTGCAATGAAATATTGATTCCAACATTTCATTGGTGAAAAGAAGGCTCTAGCAAGATGTATTTTGTAGATTGAACCCTTGTATTTTAAAGTGCTCAAATTTATAGAATGTTTCATAATTCCTTTATTATTTTAATGCCATTGGCCTATGCTCAGCCAGGAGAAGCTGGAAAATTTGACATTTGTTGTCTAATTGCTGCATGAAATTGTTTTCTGGTAATGTCTTAGGACTTACAAAGTCACAGAGTCACAGAATATGCTGAGTTGGAAGGCATCCACAAGGATCATCGAGTCCAACCCTCAGCCCTGCACAGAACCATCCCCAGGAGTCACACCATGTGTCTGAGAGGATCATCCAAAGGCTTCTTGAGCTCTGTCAGCCTTGGTGCTGTGACCACTGCCCTGGGGAGCCTGTTCAGTGCCCAACCACCCTCTGGGGGAAGAAACTTTTTTTATAATATCCAACCTGTAGCACTGATTGGATTGGCCTGTTCAGGTGTATAATGTTTATACCAAGGGGCTGATGCTTTTATGTATTTGTGTTTGTAATGAATATTGGACACAATATTAGAGAAACTTTCTATTGGATAACATTTCAGAACTATGCTCAAAATAGAAAAAGATCCCTGTTTTTCAGGGCTCGAACACCTGTCTAAAACAAACACGTTGAGAAGCCAAACACTTGAATCTGCTTCTTGAATTTGTTCCACACCAGCTGTCTGAGCACACACACTTGTTTGTATCTCCCCGAGTGCTGTGACATGACCTCTGAATTCCCCACCTGCCAGTTTCCAAATGGAAAGAAATCCTTCTAAGCCTTTGCTCCATCTCACCTCCCCAAGGTTCTTGCTTCATGAGAAGGAACATACCAGTGTGTGTTAGGCACAGTGTGTTCTCAGGGGTACCAAGAAGGAAACAAGAAGTGAAAAATTCACTCTTTTGCTAAAAAAAAAAATATCTGTATAATATGTAGAGTAATCTCAACATATAACCTTATTGACATGGAAATTATTCAGTAGAAGTTTTCACAGTCCCTAACAATGATTCAGAGGCAGAAGATCAACTGTGGTTATTTGGCATCCAGGGGAAAAGGCTGAGCTACCTGCTGATCAAACTAGAGAGAGCAGTCATGAAACAGAGGGATAGCAGCATGAAATAGAGGGAACCAGCAGCACTAACAGATCTTTCAAAATATTAGCCTTGGAATTTGGGATGCTTTCATTTGGTTATGTTTTTTGGGAGCAGTCACTGTTCATTCTGCAGTTACATTAGGATTATTTCTTCTTCACTACCAAGAAATTATGGGGTTTCTTGAAATTGCTGGTAAAGTTCTCATGTATGAGACAGGATTTTATCCCTTTTGTTTAAAAGAAAATTAGCTAGTGCCTGCAGTTGTACGTCATGGTGCACAACTGGCAGTTTCTTATCATTGATCCATGGGTAGTTTTCTAGATCAAATGCTCTGTGAAAAATCAGTTTATGTGGAGGTGGCTGGAGCAGGTCAAATTGCTTCACTTAGTCTTGTTTTCTTCATGTATTTCAGCAACTGGTACATATTGACAGACTTAATTGCGATTGCTTCAAAAGCTAGAGGCTACTTATTTTGCCAAAGATTTTCCATATAAACATGGCATTAATAATGTGTGTTTTAATTAAGTTGCAGATAGCTTTTTAGTAGGCTATTTGCTGAAACTGACAAGAAGAAAAGCAATAATGGCTGAGCTGACAGAAATAGAATTTGTGAAAAGAATGAAGTGTTTACCACTGTGTTTTATTTAACACAAATAATAACAGTGAAGAGCATTTCAGACTTTGATAATAGCAATGTGTCAGTGAAGCATGTGGAGTAAAACTTCCAAACCCAGAACTTGCAGCCTGGTTCTTAATTCTTTCTGGTGGCCAAAGTTAATGAGGGGCAGATTCCAGTTCCTTCCTGGGAAAGGTTTTGGGGGTTTTAATGCATGGAGGGGACCGTCAGTCCTGCTTCTTGGTATGTGGCTGTTGATTTTCCTGTCTTGTGGCGCAATGTGCGCAGTCATAGTAGTTTTGAAACAACAATGGCTTTCATTTCCAAATCTTGTCTGGCTCAGGCTTGCAACAAGCAATGCCAATCCTTGCCAGTGCCCTGCTCGTGCTGCCCCACCTGCTGAGGATGGCTGGGCTCAGTACATTGTGGGCATTATTTTCTCTGTGGAAAAATACAAGGTGTTTGTAATGCTATAGATCTCTCTGCACTCGTCGTGACAGACCATATTTGTGGGTCTTGGCTTTCCCTGTAAGTTCTAGGTTGATTATCTGCGTTGGAAATGTTTTAAGGAGACATATGGACCTTTCGGATCTAAAAATCTATCGCAAGATTGCCAGTTTGCAGATCACCTCTCCAGGGACAGGCAGTAGTTAAAGCACACAATGTGTAGGCTTAATGAATGGTTCCAGGACTAATCACTCTTCACTGTAGGCAGATAGAGGAAAAAAAATGTACCTATATACCTTTGTTGCTTTGTACTATCCTTCAGGCTCTGGCTCAATGTCCTGACAGGGTTTGAAGCTCCTTTACTTAAGTGTTTCTCCTACAAATCACAGCCTACTGAGTCCAATCAGGTTCCTTGAGTTTAACTTGTCTTAGTTGAAAAATCAACAGAAAACAGAAAAAAAACCACTCTGCATTTAGAAATAATTGTGTTTATATTTTTAAAGCCCTTTTTAATCTGCTTTAGGATTTGGACCTCACAAAATGTGTAATGCTGTGAGAGCCCACCCACAGTCTTTCTTATTTGAAGCAATTCTAAGGCTTTTCTTTTTCTTTAATTTATAAGAGATAAAACTACATTTGGAGGAGGGAGTGGGGATTATCTCTACACTTCTTGAGGGCTTGAGAAGCATTTAGGAAAGAATGGTCAAGGACTTGGATGTCTGTTTTTTTTACCATGACATTCCGTTCATTCATTTAAGTGTTAAAGAATGAATGAATTTGTAATTAAATATGTTCAAAGGTTTGAAGAACTTTTATATGTTCATTAAGCTGCTTCTGTCCACCTATAGGGATTATAAATGCAATTCTGTACATTACAAAAGTTAAACAAAACATAATAGGCTAAAGACATGAATTAAAGAAACCTAATGTTTTTCCCTTTGATTTACTTAATATAATGAGTTGACACTGACCACTTTTCCATATTGTATCCTAGTGGAATTGATAGTGCTTTATAGTGGGGGAAAAAAGGTATTCTCAAAGACCCGAGTATGGAAGGTCTAAATAATAAAACAGAGAACCTAAACTTCTAAAATTTTTCAAAAAATTAAACATAAAGGATAATTTATTTCCATTAGAAGATAATGTTACCTATCCTTCAAGGCTGAGTGGATATAATTGCCATAATATAAATCTCTTGACAAATAGTGCCCTTAGGCAGCATGACACTAATAATTGTTCAATTACAGACTTTTAGCTTTTCAAATGGCCAGAGTCATTATTATGCACCTCGTTAATAGAAATAAAGGCATAGTTTAAATGCATAGGAAAAATATTATTCTTTCGAAGATGAGTTCCTCCTTACGTTTAATGTCTTTTGTAATTACCTTTAATAATTTCTAGTAATCATTATTTAATTCCCGTTAATGATAATTGCACTCTAATCTGATTGTTTATTGAAAGAAAAGGAAAGAATTTAATATTTGTGCATTAAATTTAAAATAATATGTCAGTGTTATATTTACCCTTTTGAAAAATTATATTTATTCACCTCTATAGCTTCAGGCTATTTTAAATGTTTCAAACATACCAAATTTGTTCTCTGAGCCAATAAATAGTTAAGCATTATACTGCTGACCTCCACTTCAATTCTTGATTGTCAGTCATGCAATTTAAAGGTACAGAAAATAGGCTGAAATTGATCTGATAACTCCTACGGGTTAGAAAAATTCTTGGAAAACACAGACAATTGTTGGAGGTGAAATGGAAAATCACAGCTATTCTTTGCAATGTTGTTGATGAGAGGGAAGATGGTCAGTAACACAGGACCTCATTCTCACTTTGAGAAGCCATATCCTATAGACGGGGTAAGGGTTAAGGGTAGGTCTGCTCACAGCTGCAAATGTAGCACTGGAAACTGTTTATTGCATTAGACCTTGCTTTAAAAGCTTGGAAACTTTGAAACAGGGTGATATTTCTGTGTAATTTACAAACCTTTTCAAAATCAATAGGGCCATCTCAAATTCATCTAACTTTCAAATTTTTGCATTTGGGACATATTTTGAAAATTACCTCCTAACTCTTTTGTAATAATTCGCATTGATTGCATGCACTTGATCAGAGTCAAAGCAATAAAATGCAGACTTCAGAGCTGCTACAGTCAGCATATACAGTAGTTAAAGCTTCATCTGCTTTTTTTGCTTTTACGACACACGTTACTTTTGAAATAAGAATTTTTCTGAGCTATCTTGAACTTTGAGAACTCCTTTAATTTAGAAAGAGGAATAAGGAGTTCCAGAGGAGCAAAGTTGTGTTACATGGATAAGTGTTTCTTTCATGCCCTGCAACAGTATGTGTAAAATTAGGCTTGCCTGTTTTCCTTCTGAAAGTAGGATTCGATTCCAGTTTGCCTATGTGCAAGGTGTATTTAGAGAGAAGGTAGTTTTTGGTTTTGTACTCCAGCCATAATGCAACTTTTAACACCAATTATTTGTCTATATTGTTTTTTAAGAACTGAGGTTGAGTCAGTATCTTGTCCAAAGTCTTTGAACATGACTATGATCTTGCAGACCCCAAGGATGAAGATTATGGCCAGCCCTTTGGCTGGAATGCAGGAAGATCAGCAGAGGTGTTCCAAGGCTCTTACTCGTCCATGTCATTGCCCAAATTCTGCCTGGAAATTTGTGTGCATGTGTGCTTTGTCAGCAACAACAAAAACATTCGTTTAGTTCCTTTAAATATAAAAGAGCACTCTCAGGTTCTTATGTTACCTGTCTCAAACATCTCACTGGTACTACATCAGTTTTACTTTTGTTTATAAACAGGAAGGTCAATAACCATGAATACACACAGAGCATGACTGTTCCCTGGCAGAGCTCAGATACTGGCATCATTTTTGCCTTGCAGATCCTAGTGGGAATTGTACTGATGATGATGTAGCTTTGGTCCTTTGCTCAGTAAAATCTGCAGGGAACTGAAACTGCCTGGTTGTTCGAATACTTTGTCTTCGACAGGTGTTTTGTTATGAGAAATGTGTACATCTGTGTGCATCTGCTGTGTCTGAGAATCACTACAACATGGTACTCATGTTCCTCAGGAGATCTAAGCCTGGATGCCACACAGAAAACGTTGCCACTACAAAAGGCATGTTGTCCTTTCATGCCACCTGATCATCCTTGTCAGTCATTTGTGCCCTGAGGATGTTTCTGTACATTGCGGTGTCAGGACTGACTTCATAGTATCTTCCCTTGTAATGCAATTTTTACATTAGAGGAGCAACCATCCCACGTGAGTTTTTAGGGCAGAAGGCAGTATAAGAACATGATTGGGATACTGGATTGCAGGAGCGAAATGTTGGGCACTTACTCTGCAATCAGGGCAGATTAAAAGCAATGAAATAAGGTCAATACAGCTGTTCTGTGAGCTGCTGACTCGAAAAAACAATGGGAAGCATTAGTAGTTAACAGCTAGTTGAAGAGTTCTAAGAATATTAAAAGAAACTAAGTTTCTTCAAACTGAGAAAAGTATAGATGGTATTGAGAAGTAGCATCATATGGCATTCAGCTGTTCCTTTAGCTAAATTTCACAGTCTACCAATGTGCTTGCAAACATCGCACTTCTGTGTTTGCTGGAACTGAAACTTTATTGGTTCAGAAAATTGTCTCTAGATACTGTTATTACTTCCATTTTAAGCATGTCATTCAATATAGCCTAATCGTGGGCAGCATTTGAAATCATGTGTTCTGTAGTTATCACATTTAAATCATGTATTAAATATCAGCATTCAAAATTACTTAAAAATGTGATTATTGTATTCTGTTACAGACTTCCCAGTGGTCCTCGGGACTTGCCTTAAGGCAACTTTGTAGAACGAGCTAAGGTGTTACAGTAGAAAGCATTCCTTTTGAGAGTAGCTCCAGAGAAACACTCTGAAGGGGTCATCACATATGAATTCTGTGGCAGAAATGTACTATTAATGCCATCAGACCTCATAGAAGAGACACTTAGCAAAGGTACATGGCCCTCTTTAACTTGAGTGTGGCAGGGCTGAAAACAGTCCAGTCACAGAATCACAGGATGGTTTGGGCTGGGAGGGACCATCTTGTTCCAACCCCCTGACATGGGCAGGGACACCTTCCACTACACCAGGTTGCTTAAAGCCCCATCCAGCCTGTTCTGTCTTCACAGACAGAAAACACCACGAGGGTGTATATAAAACTTTGTTCCACATGGCAGGTTTCCATATGCAGTATATACTTTTTAAAACCGGAGTGCAGACTATGAAGACAGATAAAAAATTGGATTTTAAGACAGAAGGAACAGAGTACTTGCAAATAGACTCATTCAGTACGTTTAAGTGCAGAGAGAATTGTGTTCTTATAGGAGCTACTTATAATCCCTATTTCTAACATATATACATGGCTCAGGCAGTGGAATACAAAGATGAAGCAGCAAATCTGCTGATTATTCCAAGTTTGAGGGAGTAATGAATGCAAAGTTTACCAAAGGTGTGATGCAAAAGAACTGTTAATGACTTTTTAATTAGGCTTGTGAGGTTTCAAAATACTACCATTGGTTAATGAGAAGTAAGATACTGTGTGAAAATAATAAACATGTGCTCTAAGAACGGCAAAAGAACTTGGAAAGGGTTTTGCAGGATAAGGAAAAGCTTTTTCTTTATGTGCATCTAATGACTTCCTGGGAGTCTGGCTTTGTTTTAAAACACTTGACATGCTTCAGTGCTTTAACAAATTTTGAATTATATTTTCAAAAGTCATAAAGGCCCCTGATCATCAGTATCCAAATCCTTCTGAAAGTCACTGAAGTACAGAAGGGATTTTCTGCACACCTCAGTGTAGTGTGGCTCAGAGGTGTCCCACAGATGAGGAGTGCAGAAACAGAGCTCTGTGTAACCACATTCACCCTGTTGGAAAACTCCAGGCTTGGCTCCAGGATGTGCAAAATTTCTTTGCTATGATGTTAATTTAGAGTTGCATTAAAGGTTAGTGTTGGAGACTACAGAGTGACATTTACAGAGTGACAATAGGAACATTTGTTTCAGGATCTTACAGGATTTAATGTGAAGGAGACGATTTAGGTGGGGGTGAAAGGTTTGTGCAGAGGGTGGGTGAGAAAGAGAAAATTCATTTTTAGAGTGCATTTAGAGTTAATGATAAAATAGAGACTGGCATTTGAGAAAGCAGAGAAAGAGGTGCTCGAGCAGCTTATTCCTGGATTTCAGAAGACTTACAAGTATAGAAGCATGCAGTAAATTGAGATCCTCAACCTCTATTTCCCAGATCACTTCTAATTCTATATGTGACCACAGTCTAGTGGATATATCTCTGCTTGAAGCTAAGCATAAACTGTCTGGCCCACCTGGCATCCATTCTGCTTCTGACTGCCTTTTGAGATACAGCAATAAATGTTTGTCCTCCTTAGTGAATTCAAATCTATTTCTCACTAGCCATGAGTGTTGCTCAGTCTTCTGAGAAATAACAAAAACATATTTTTTACTGCTGCCACACAGTCCATGTTAGTCCTGCAGCCTTGTAAGATCAAGGAATATATCAAGATCTTATGTTTCTTTCCTGAGCCCTGGATAAATTTGTAGTCCTAAGAATACCTTGTGGAATCCTTTGAAAGGAAATATCAGGTAATCCCTGCTATAGTCTACATTTTAGGACAGAAATAAGATAAAATCTAGTGATGATAATGATGGAAAACTTATGGTTCATGGTTGTGTAAAGATCCCCAAGGTTAAATAAAACTCAGGGTTCTTCAGATTTGTTTTAGGATTAATGCTTGTAGTCTGTGTCAGTTGGGCTTACAGCTGGTTACAGTAGAGATGAATAGACCTTTGTCACCTGGTGACATGCCAGAATGCACTGTTTTATATTTGCAGTGACATTAGGGGTTGGAATAGGAAAGGTGAAGGACTGGGACCAAAACTACTGTGGAGGTGTTTCTTGAGAAGTTCTGGTGACCAAAAGGGATCTCTGGGGTGAGGGCTTTGAATTACAGAGCAAATGCTTTATCAGTTCATCCTGGGAAGTCCACAACCCTGGGGTGATGCCTGTAGCTGGAATCCATTGCTTTGGTGTGAACCTAGAGTTGGGACTGGGAGCAAAGAACCAGATGTCCATGGGCTAAGTTCAAGTTTGGTAAGTGAGTAAGTCTTAGGAATGTATCCAGTGTGATTGTCCAGCATTGCAGAGTCTGACCAGAAAGTTTTGAAGGTGGAAGAAGTACCTGATGCTCTCAGCTTATGATCTCGACTCATTCTTTTGTAGGGTGCCCTGAGCTGATTTAGCTGGTGGGCTCATGTGGGGCTGTAAGCTATTGTAGGTGCTCAATGGACTTTGGTTATAAAAATGCAAAATTTTTGTTTGGGATTCTGCAAGCTTTGCTGGGGTGAAATACAAGCAGGGAAGCAGAGTTTATCAGTAGTTTCAGAGCAGGCTAGGATTAGATTTAGAATAAATCTCAGGTAATCTCATGGCTCAGACAGGCTTACTGGTTTTCAGCAAGGGAGAATATTATTAACAGTGAAGGTTTATGGTAAATTCAGGCTAAGTATGGTTTTCTGGGCTTGCCTAGGGGTGAAGGATTTTGTGTTGTTAGGGCCAAAGATGAAAGCTTATTGCTAAGTCATACAAGTCTTATGCAGTTAAAAAAAAGGGTAAGTGGCTTGGGTTTAGATCAGTTATAAGTTCCTGGTTTCGTTTAGGATGTGACAAGCTCTTGGGTTAGAATTTGGGACTCTGGGGACAAGAAAACCAAGTACAGTGTTATACATCTGCAACATCCAGCAGAGTAGGGTGAGGACCAGCGCTGAGAAGCGGAGATCATGTTGTATAGATAAAAAGGCAATCACCTGATCTGACAGGAAAGACACCAGGAGTTGAATTTCTATATGTATATGAAGTTCAAAGTGTAAACTTTCATATGTTAAAACCAAGCTTCTTTTTAGGACCTGTAATAGTCATATTCTTTGTCAACCAGGCAAAGAAAAAGCCAATATAATAAATTGCCATCTATATAAAATCATCAGTGAATTAATGCTTACCACTGCAGATGTAGCACTAACTAAAAAACTGGTAGCATTCATAGAAAACTGGAAATGGAAAGTAGAAGGAAGTTTCTATTTTATGTGGTAAACAGGCAGATTCAGGTCCTTACAGCTTTAGATGGAAAGTTATGATAAGCTGAACTGATTTTTCATTTCTGTTTTTTGTCCTTTTTGACCTAACAATGCTCTTGATGTATCCATTACACACCTCTCACAAATAGATGTGTGTTACTTGACTGGCTGTATTAATGTTTCTGACTGAACTATTCATAACGTTACAGTGGTTGAATTATTGTGTAATTCCAAACATGTGAAAACTGAAATCACTGTTTAGTGACCTGCTAGTCTTTATTCAGTACTGCTGACTCAACAAACGAAGCAGTTCTCAGCAACAACTGAAACACTGGGGTTTTTTTTTATAGGAAAGATAATAAAAGAGGCAAACAAATTATTTTTACTGTTAAAATTTGTATCCCCACTTAACAGTTTTTTGTATTAATTTAACAACCTTCAGCTTTGAGACTTAAAAATCTGATAATTTTTAACTGTTTAGAAGCTGAATTT
The DNA here is from genome assembly GCA_035584735.1 of Pseudotriccus pelzelni. Lineage (NCBI taxonomy): Eukaryota > Metazoa > Chordata > Aves > Passeriformes > Tyrannidae > Pseudotriccus > Pseudotriccus pelzelni. Next base: position 11,502,405 of record JAWMRA010000146.1, on the reverse strand, counting down.
TATATTCTAAACTTTGTATATTGATACCTGATGTCACAGTTTTCTGGCAGGAAATCCTACTACTCAGTTGTGATGCTAAAGAGAAATTGTGGAGTTAGGCAAAACATTTCATAAAACAACCCCTGTGGAAAAGCATTTCAAAACAGGAGTTACCACAACCAGTATTAGTACTTTTAATTAATTTTAATTAATGTTTGAGGGATTGTGTAAACATACAATTTATTATAATTTATGAATGCCTCCAATTAGATTTTGTACTCGAGTTCAGATTTACTCATTTAATGTTTGCACCTATATTATTAAATTAAGATTTCATCAACTAGCATACAGCTGACACCCTTTTTATTGCCAGAGAACTACATTTTGCTACTTTATAGAAATAAATTGAAAAATAGGGCTACTGTAAAATAAACCATAATGATAAAATATTTATTATGCTTTGTATTGATGAAAACATACTTTATGATAACTGAAAGAACAGAGTGTATTAAAGAAAATCTTGTTTATGTTGTCTTACTACAAAGCTGTCTGGAGTAACTATGAAGTTGTTATTTACAGGGGTCTGTAACAACAATAATAATAGTGATAATACAAACCTGGCTGTATTCTTTAGCAGAATATTTAATCATGAGCTTACCTCTCAGCTGAAGACTGCAGAATCCTATACCTGCTTAGCAGCACATAACTTTTTTAACTGATTTAACTTTAAATTAACATTAGCTTAAATCAGAGCCTTTACGTATTGCTCAGTTTAAGCTGTTGAAAGTACATCTGCAGTAACTACATGGTCATGTAAAAGGCTGACAGTCAAATATTAAGCAGTGGAATCTTTTTCCTGCAGTTTTAAAGCTCAGCATTTCTGAAAAATTAGTCTGTGATTTAGGAGCTGTGTATTGGTGTGGTCTGCAGGTCATGTTAGAAGTGCAGCAAGAATAAATAACATTTACAAGAATATACAATGAGCATGAACTACATGTAATTGGCTAATAACTGCTGGCATATTCAGCTGTGAATCATACTCAGCTGAGGGAGACTGACTGTAAATGATATCAAACAGATGTAGAGTAATTTTTAAAATGTTGGAGAAGTAGCATTAATCCCAAAACAGTGTAGTGAGGATTCCCACATGACTACTTTGCATAAAGCTCATCAAGGGAAAGCCATATCTACTCATAAAATGATAGTTTGTTCAGCCTCATATGTGATTTTTCCTTCAGCTGTGTCCAACAAGCTATTACTAAATACATTTAAGTTGTAATGCTTTGTGAAAGGAATTGGGAACAATTTTCCAATCAGTTGAGGAAAAAAAGTTTTTGAAAACTGTAACGTATTGAAAAGAGAAAAGACTTTTTTTTTTTTTTATTATTCAGCCTTTGATGCAGCCATGGTTGTGGGCAGATGCAGCTGGTTTGTGATTGCAGTGCCTAAACTCTGAAACATCCAGATACTTTCCATATAAAACAAAAGCAGCTTCTTTTGCTTATTTATATAAATGAAGGTAGGAGAACCCTGGGACATATTTGGTTTTAGAAGCTAAAAATGCTTATTTTCAACTGAGCATTGTGTTCTAACTACATACTTTGCATATACTGTATGATTTATAGATGGGCAATCAAGACACAGAGGTCTTAAGTGATGTCTGGGGTTCAAGCAGCACAAGGTACAGGAGTTGCAAACTGAGCCTGGCAGTTTTCTTGCAGTACATACTGAGTGATCAGGCCTCTGATGCACCTGCTGTCTTAAAAATTGTGGTGTTCCTATTTCTCAGCTCCATTTGTTGTTGTCTGAGCTCAGATGTATACCCTTTACAAGTGGCTTTTTAAAAAATAGAAGTAAAGGTCCAGTTCTTTAATGTGTCACCTTGAGTGGCTGAAGACACTAAATTATTCATTTCTGATGCAGTTTGACTGAGAAGATGAAGTACTGAAATGGAGTTCAGGATGCTGGGCTCTCTTTCTGGCTCACCTAAAGGCCTGCAGATTAGCCTTTGGCAAGTGTCTTCCCTGCTTTGGGTTTCACATTTTTGATCTCTATTTTTCTTTTTATAAAAACACATAATTGCCTGTTTTTCTGCCTTGCTTGCTTTTGCTCTGTCACTATCTACTACAGGAGCAGAGATTTGTAATTGTACAATTAATTCTACAACTTACTGAAAGAAAGTGTAGTATTTCCTGCTTTCAGGATAAACAAAACCACAGAAACACTTCACTTGTTTATGAGCTAATGGCAATGAAGCAATAACTTTTGATAGCTCTTCATTTTATTTGGATTTTCATTGTTTCTCCCTTCTTTTTATGTTTAAGTAGCCACAACGTAGTAATATTTCCTAGTCCTTTTCTTTCCCTTTCTGATTTATTGAAGCAGTATGCCTTAGCCCATCAGATAATTACTAAGCCATAAAGAACTTTGCCATGTATCATCAGAGGTTTTTTTTGGTTGTTGTTCATTTCGCCAGATTGGTTTTTTTTTTCTTCTAATCTGTAAATCGCATTTTGATGAACACAATATTAATTACTGAACTTTATTGTATTTTGGACAACAGCATTATTATCTGAAAAAGGTAGAACAGTACAAAAATACAACAACTTATCTTCAAAGTAAGGCTGCTGTTAAACTGTCACTCAACAGCCACTTCTGTATTATTGTGTAGCACTGAATATAGTGCACTCACTGTTTCCATCTACTGTTTAATTTTATTTCCAGCCACACACTAGTTAAAAACAAAGAAGGAATGAAATTATTGACCGGTAAGTATCTTCGTAGTATTTATAGTATCTCTCCTGGAAAGAGATGCTATGTAAAACCCCATAAAGAAATCAGAAAACTGATTTCTCTGTAGTTGAGCCTTCTTGTTCTGCTGCTTATCATTAACCCCATGCCAAGTGTTCAAGAGAAGATGATCATGTGTGAATCCCCCCACCCCCAAAAAAAGGATAAAAATTGGATTAAATCACTTGAGTACAAAGAATATAAAACATTCCAATGCAACATTTATGAGTAAGTCATACTTTTTATTTATTAAGTATGGATTTTTAGCACAGAGGACGCATAGTAGTTCCCTCTTTGTATCAAATGTCATTCAATAAATTGATAGCCATTGTGGAGTAGGAAGACTGGAACAGAATCAAATAGCCTTGAGGAACACCTTTTTGCAGTGTATGTTCAGGACTGCCATGCTTTTCATCATGTGGTTCAGAACGTGCATTGCAACACGGCTGAAGAAACTGCTAAAGATATTTGTCACCTGTGCAAGCTCGTGCTGAGACGAGGTTTGTGCAAAGGGACCGGTGGATGTCACTTACCCCGCAATCCATCGTCTAATTCCATTTGACTGAAAGGAATTGGTCATTCTAATTAAACATATAATGAGTTTAAAACCACTAGACTTTCAGATTTTAGAGCTTTCCTGGATCCTGTTGTAATCTGGATAAAATTTGGGCATATTTAAGGATCGGTCACTCATACCATTGTACTTTGGTGTCGCTCGCACTGTCCACACTGTCCTTTTGTTTGCCTGAATTCTCACTACCAAGGGCTCTTAGCAGATCACAACCAATCATGCCAATGCTCCAGTGGCTGAAAGCAATTAGTTTCACCTACTACAACTCCTTTTTTGAGTCAGAAACAGTCTTTGAAACTCCAGCGAAGGCCAGTAGTACATTCACAGAGATAACCTCTTGCAGAATTTTTTCCCCTTGTTTGGGATTCTGTTGCTGTTGAGTTTTAACTTCTAGATTGTAATATAGCACATACAGTTTTATCTATGAAACCAGTTAAAGATAAAAGTGACAAGTACTTAGTCATGCAAATACATGATGCACTGTTGCAATCAGGTATTTATGACCCAAATTAAGTAGCTGTGCTTACAATTAATTGCCTTCTTGATTGATCATAGTCAGTTTTGAGAAGAAACTGTTTGTAAAAGTTTAATGTGGTGTCCGTCTAATAATAGAACTTGTCTTTAATCAAAGAAAACACTAAGAGTAGATGGCCTGATAAGTATGAAAGAGCATAAGCAAGGAAACAATTTGGACTTTTAGTTTCCGGGGGGGTTCAGTGGTAATGGATATTATACACTGTGGTTTTAGTGAAAACTAGTGGTGCTTCAAAAGAAAACTTTTAATATAAAGTGTCAACGCAGTCTTTTCCTACTTTTCTTGCACAGTTCAGTGGAGTATGAAAAGACATATTGCATCCTTTGCTGTAGGAAGTCAGTCTTCCTTATGTGGTTTGTATTCATCCTTAACCATCACAGAGTATCTCACAGGATTGTGGCTGGGTCCAGACAGATGTGCTGTACATCTCAAACTAGTTTTCAGTTTTCAAGCCATGCTGAATTTGCAGCCATCCCATGCAGCTCATCCTACATTCATCCCATCACCATGAAAAGCTATTTTCTAGTGCTAACAGGCTGGATTTAGTACCGTGCTGGACTCATCAGTTAGGTATAAAATTCCTATCTGTGCTACTTTTGCCAAAAAACAGGAAAAAAATGTTTCCATGGGTGTTTTGCCTCAGCAGCTTTCCTAACTATTTCAAGCACTTAGATATGATATGTTTTGACTAAATTTATGTAAGTTTATTTTTTTCATGCATTTTTCATTGCGTGTTATTTTCCTGCTGTCTTCTGGGGGCTTCCTGGTAAAGTTCTAATATTACTGTGCCTAATCAGCTTGAGTAGCACTCCTGAAATTTATGAAGACAACAGGCTTCAATCTGCTCCATGGTTTTATATGTCACTGTAACACAAATTAACACACCCCTGTTGGTCATTAGCATTTTTCACTGGTAGGCAGAAGAAAATTAAGGAATTGTTGACTGGTATAAATGTGGTAAGAGGCTGACAAATGGGCAGATCTCTAAAATCTCCTGGAGCAAAGCTGAGCTTCTGGGTCACAAATTCCCCTGCATTGCAGTCCTGGACAGACAAAGCAGGTGGGAAAGATCACTGTCTACTCTTAAGGTAGAGGGGATGAAATTATTTACACTAAAGTAGTTTTCAGGTGGCTGAGCACAGGATGGGCTAGCTTTGCTCAGGGTTCAACTTTTGGCTTCTTTGTGCATCTGTGAGACATTGCGTAGTGTGTTGGGGCTTTTAAGGTTCCCAGTAACTTGTGGTCAGATTTAAGTATCAATTCTTTAAATGAAGCACGGTATGATACTTTTTGATCAAAAATAGATGAATGAATTTTTTCAAGTGAAATGGTTAAGCTGTCTGTGTAAATGTAGTCAGTGTTCAGTATTTCCTTTGTCAGTTCTGTTTTTTACTTGTGCTTAGAAACTTTCCATATAATATTAAACTGTGCACAGAGTAAGCTGTTGGTTTAGTTCTCATTTCATTGATTTAGCTAAAATTACTGGCTGTGGTCTGCTTGATTCATAATTTCTCAATATGGACACTAAATTGCTAGAATAAGTATTATACTGTCTGTTTCAGCATAATAGTATAATCTGATTACATCCAGAACTTGGAATATTTTCCATAGTATTAAAATCCTGGAGTCACTTGGAATGTATAAGGATTCAATAATTTCTGTATAATATTTTTAATGATGGTTACTAATTGCTGAAGCACTCCCATTCTAAACAAGCTCTGTTTCCCCTGGTTGGAAATACAAACACCCACAAAGGTTGAGCAGCTTTTTGAAAAAAGGAGATCCAGAGCATATGAGGTGAGTAGTTGTTTCTATTCTGTATGTTGAAATGAGTATTGAGCCCATATTCTGTAATAGAATAACATGAAAACATGATGTACAAAGAATTTGTATTTCAGATTAAATCTGGATATTTTATTTCATTGCATTATGCTTGCTAATAGTATTATATAAATAATACAGAATCACAGAACACTGAGGTGGAAGGCATCCACAAGGATCATCGAGTCCAACGCTCAGCCCTGCACAGAACCATCCCCAGGAGTCACACCATGGGCCTGAGAGGACCATCCAAAGGCTTCTTAAGCTCTGACAGCCTTGGTGCTGTGACCACTGCCCTGGGGAGCCTGTTCAGTGCCCAACCACCCTCAGGGGGAAGAACCTTTTCCTGATATCCAACCTAAACCTCCTCTGACACAACTTCAGGCCATTTCCTTGGGTTCTGTCACTGGTCACCGCAGAGAGATCAGTGCCTGCTCCTCCTCTTTCCATCACAAGGAAGTTGTAACTGCAACTATTATACACAAATACATAAACAGTAGGTTAACATTCACCTGGTTTCTTCCTATGATAGGCAGCTTTCTTTATGAAGTGATTAAAGCTGTGTTAGTGTTCTGACTACAGAGCATCTCTGCACCCAACCTCCAGTGGATTTTCTATATATTTCATAAAATCAGTGTTAGCATATTTTTGATTCAAAGCAGGAGGATTGTTTGTTTTGTGTGTATACACACACCCTCACCTCTCCAATAATACCAGCTGCCTAGAACTAAAGTCTCATAGCTTTCATGCCACAAAGAGATTGAAAGGTTGGATAGATGATGGATAACTCCCTTCATCTCCAATATATAGACAGCACATATAGTTAATATGGTTTTGCAAGAACATTTTCACAGGAACAAAGCTTGCTGGAATAATATAGTTTCAGGAATGTGTAGAACAGTGTCTGAAAGCTAAACTGTGCTCTAGCAGGTTAGAAAATTTAGGATAAATAGATTTATTTTGTTATCCTCTTGTAAGGAAGAGCGTTTTATTTTGATTTCCCTTTTTGAAGAGGTAGATAGTGCCTGTGGATAAGCTTGGGGAGGTAGTTGGAGCTTGGCTGAAGAACAACTGAGATGGCAGCCTCAAAGAAAGCGTTTGTAGCTGTGTGGACTCACACTGATTATGCACTCATCTGAAACTGTCTCCTGCTTTTGCTGCACTGGCCTACAGCCTGTAGAGTAAAAACCTGCATCTTTTCATGTCTCTGTTTTAAGCTGTGTTTCTCAAGGCTTAAAAGTTCTCTCAGCTGTGAGGATATTTTTATTCTGTGGGAAGTGCTTCATTTGTTTTACTGGACCTTGGTGTACAGCCCCACTGAATGTGGTAGATTCTGAGTCTTTTACTCAGAAAAGTCTTCTGAGGAGACCCAAAGTGGAAAATCCATGAAAAATACTGCCTGATGGAAATAAATATACAATGGGATATAATCACACCAAGTAACAGCCTGGAAGGTGACACTGAAGTACCTCATTACTTTGCTTTCTTCAGCCCTTAGCAACCTGCTGCTCTGGGAATTGGCAGCCTGGGCAAAATGGGAAGAGTAGGTAGAGAGGGATGAGGATACAGGTTGGAATAAGCAGTAGAGAAACACTGCACTGGAAAGTGGCAACAGAAAGGAGCGATTTCTGTCACAGGAAAAGTGGTGATCTTAAAGGAAACCCCTCATCTGTATAGCCAGCAAGGCTCATGGCAGTTGGAGGAGCTGTGAAGTCTGGCAGAGAACACAGGCAGTGCTGGTATATCCCTGTAGTGAAGCTTTGTTTGTTGGGAGGAGAAAGTTTGAAACTGTATGACAACAAAATGGTAAGACAATGTCAAATTTAGGTCCCAGCATTTATGTTAAATTCAAATACATTTTGGATGATTTCATGAGTCTGCTGCTCTTGTCTTTAATACCATATAACATGAACATATAATTTGAACACCTCCCATCCCTGGAATTGTTCCAGGCCAGGTTGGATGGGGCTCTGAGAAAGCTGGTCTAGTGGAAGGTGTCTCTGCCCATGGCAGGGGGCTTGGAACGAGATGATCTTCAAGGCTCCTTCCAACCCAAACCATTCTATGATTCAATGAACATGCTTTGGTACAGCACAAAAGAAAATGGAGAGATCTCCACTGAAAGATAGATGATTCATGTCTAACAGAAGTGAACTCAAATACAGTCCTAAAAAACAAACCACATCACATCTTTATCCTTATCATTGCTAACATATCATGAGACTTTTTTTTTCTTTTTCTTTTTTTTTAAAGTAATTTTCTGTCAAGTATATTTTACTTTAATATGGCTATTTCTGGCAAGTATATTTTACTTTAGTATGGCTATTAAACTGTAAATGCTTTCTACAGTCAACAGATTGTTGAATATTCAGAAAACACTGCACTAAATCTAAATTACGTGTTTACTTAGACATGACAGAACTTGATTCATCAATTTGTCATAGACACATAAAAGTTTTTGTTGTTATAGAAGGGCTCTGGAAGCACCTAGAGGACTTCTAGAGGACTTTCTGCTGCCTACAAGGAATTAGGTAACATTAGACTGGATTTTTCAAGAAAAAGCTTTATGTAAAAACAACAGGTCTCATTGATTTGCCTTCTTCTATAAAGCCTATGCATTATAATAGAAGGTCCAAATGCAGTTCAGAGGAGAATCCTAATGCAGTGCAGTGAGAGTTCCCCTTGCCCAGCACTGCAGTGGCTGTCACAGGAGTATCTGTGCAGCATTTGAGCATATTGACCCTCCAGCCAAAGATAGACAGTTTTTGTCAGTCTTGATGAGCCATTTTACTGCTGCATTACATGAGAATCTTCTACCTATACTGCCAAGTGTCCTGTGTTTCACTCAGGTGTTGGGGGGATTTATCCCTGTTGCAAAGCTCCAGGTATAGAGAGACCATGGCAAAATCAAAGGCAGGGCGAAAACCTTTCCCAAGACTCAAACCTGCCCTCTTGTGTAGCAGCTGCCCAGGCTGCACGTACAGTGTGTTCTGTACCTCACTGAAGCAGGGGGGAAACACCTTGCTTAGCCAGGTCCTCTTATCCTTCCAATCACAATGTCAGTTTGGCCCCTAAAAAAAAAGGCAGTGAGTGGGAAGGTTTAGTGGGGGAAGGAAGGAGACAAAACATACATAATAATCTCTTTCGGGCTAAACTCTTTACTTCAGATGCCTCATTATTTGCAGGCTTTTTAAAAGAGCTGTGACTTTTTTCTTTTTTTCCTAGTATCTTTCTGAAAGCGTCTGCCTTTTCTATTGATGTCCTATGAGCAATTCTGTAGAGGAACAGGATAACACCCAGAGACAGCTACTTGTGTCAAAAACATGCTGCTTTAATATTTTTGTGCATCAGAATTCCTAAATTATGATTTTCTTGGATAAAAAACATCAGCAGTAACAAAGAGAACATTGGAGTTTATGCTTTTAGTCAACATTTTGTTTTGATTTTCTATATTCTACAATGGCAAATCTGTCACTGCCAGGTATTTTCTGACTTTTACTAGAAAAACTGTGCAGCTCTTATTGCTTTGTTAATACAAGCTGCTTTCATACTTTTCCTCTCTACTTTACAAAAACAGGTCATTCTGCCTCTTGATATTCCCCAGCTAATTTATATATAATATTTATCCATCCATACAAGGTGCTATATTGTAACACACCTTTTGCTAAGGCCTGTCACAGTAACTGTCTGGATTCTGTGGCCATATGCAAAATTGCTTGATGATAATTTCTACAATATTGAAATATAACAACTTGTGTAATTGCTGGGGGAAAAAAAAGTGTATGTGTGTGCAATGTCAGTGGAAACTGACCGGAACAGCTGTCTGGTGTTTGATTTTATTCATGTTTGTGGCAAATTTCAGGCCCTTAAACGTTATTTAACTATGTATTTGTTGTTAATTGAGTTTTCATCTAGTGTTACACTTCTATGACACCTTTCATTGGAAATGTTGTGGTTCTCTCCCTGAAAACAAAAACCCCAGCTCGTGCCTTGCAGGTCAGTGTGTCAGCGTGACACGACTGCGTTTCATATGGACAGGCAGAGTTGTGCTGCTGCCACAGCTGTAATTGTTTGCTCAGAGCACTCGAACTCCCCTCGAGCTTGGGACAACCAGTCACCAGGCAGGAATGGCGCTGGGAAGGGCTCATCTCTGGTGGTTCATTCCCTGGGCACAGTTTTGGCCGGCTCAAAGGAGACAAGGAGCGCTGTACAAGGACGTGGTTCAAGGAGTTGTGCGGGTCCGTTCCCAGCTGCCGGAGTGGGAGAGGTCACATGCTTTGAAGAAGGGGCAGTATTTTGTAGTGGTGTTTCTGGCCAGGAGGCTGTGAATAGATGCTGTAGCTCCCTGGAGGAAGGACCAAGGGTGGTGGGGGATAGTGGGGAGCAGAGGGGTATTTGAATGTTCCTATTGTGAAACACACTCTGCAGCCAGAGTGGGATGAGCTCAGCAATTTGGTCCATGGAGTATATGGACCAAATCAGAAAAAAGAAGGACTGATGTAGAGTGCCTAGAGATTTCTCATGCCTTCATTTCAGGGTAAGAATTAATTTCTCTTTCATCCTTTTGGTATGTGAAAGGAGAACTTCCAATTTATGGATTCAAAAAAGAAAACACAGCTAACTAGGTCAATGAAAAATACTGCATATACATTTTTTGAGTAATTTCTGTATTGCTGAACTCCACAAGAGGTCTTTACAGATGTATGTAACCTTGTCCCTTCCCTGCTGACTGTTTAATTTGTGGTAGCTTTAAAAAAAAAGTCATCTCTTTTCTGATGCTGTGCCTAAACGTTGTATTGTCTTTCACTGTAGCCAGGACTGGACAGTGATTGAATGTCATCTAGCACTTATTAATATGAATGTTGTCATTTGTCATCCAGTTATCACTGTCACTTTGTCATTTCAGTTTGTGTTGGCTCATAGTGTTGCTACTTCTGTGTCCTTCATTTCACATGTAAATCCATTAACTGTGTAAGTTAACATACCTGAAGGAGTAGTTCCAAGAGAAAAAGATCCATGTCTCATTGCATCTGTTCTATGTGCCCTCTGCACATGATGTATGCTTTTTAGGAAAGAAGAGTATCTGTTTTATCTTTACTATGCTGTATTTCTATTTCCTTTATGTTCCTTTTGTAAGAGAATACAAGTTACACAATGTCACTGCATTAACAGGAGAAAGCCTTTGGTCTTAATGTTTGATTGGGTTATTTTGGTGTAGTCAGGAGAATATGGTCTTTCTTAAACCTCAGGTATAAAATTTCTACTTCTGCCTTCAGAAAGCTAAAGAGTGATATTAACAACTAGATTCATCTCATTGATGATGATCATGCTCCCATTATCCAGCAAGAAGGTAAATTAGGTTCAGAAAAACCAAGGTGTTACTCCACAGCTGAAATAAACTAGAATATCTGTTAGAATAATAGAGAGGGCTGGAAAGAGCACAAACCATCACTGACATAAGAAGTGTGTGTGTGTGAATATATATATATATATATAATATAAATATGTATAAAAGCAGCTCTCTATAACATTGTTGGTTTTCATAGAATTTGCTGTACCAGTGGGCGTTGTTTTAGAATGCAGACACCCAGACATTGGTTGAAATAGTTAATTTTTTAGTCAGAACTTCGTTAATACCTGTCAAAACTTGAATTTTTTTAAGTGTGTGCCAGCTGAATACCAGATCTATATTTAGCCTGGAGTAAGAGCAGTATATTGCAGACACTTCCATGTGCTTGCACAGTGACACCTGCCTCTGTACCAGTGTATGAGTGCCTTAGATTGTCATGGGCTGCTCCTCTGGGATTTGACTGTACTTTTACTTACAGAGAAGGAGACTGGTCTGCTTGGTCTGTTCTCCAGCTTGCTCAGAGATTCCAAAAAGAACCAAACCCACTAACATATGTTGCAGGAAAAGCAAATTGCTGAGGTCTTAATTAAAGAGAAGAAATTAGTTTTTTAATTAGGTAGATTACTGAAAGAGCTTTCCAGGGAACACCTCCTGACTTCTTCAGGAGTTTCAGAAAGCAAATGTATGTCCAAACAATGACCCTGTTGTTGAGGTGGAAACGCAAGTTCTAAGGGGAAAGCACAATAACTGTGTGTAGTGAAGAAACAAGAGGCCAGTGAAATTGGAGCAGAGCCAGCGTGAAGTGCATAAGCTCCGAAAAAATCATTATGACTCAGAACACTGTGGTAGTGTAGTTTTTCCAAGGAACAGGAAATCCAGGAAAGCTCTCTCATAAAATCCATGTGTAATATTACAGATAGGAAGTGTATTATTAAAAGGAATGTGAAGCTGAAAAATCTGCTCACCTGTACATAAATGGAAAGCTGTATAAATGTTATGCATCCATTAATACTTGTAAACCATTTGGGGGTCATGTATTAGGTTTCAGGGTTTTTTCATCATTGTCATCATCACTTGTGGATTTTATGAATGTCGCTCTTGGAGAATAAAGGCTTGAAGTGCTGAAGGCAAGGGAATCTGCTGTAATGTTAATTTTCATTTTCTTCCCAGAACTACCTTATAATATGGAGTAATCCATATTGATTCTGTCAAAGAAATGTACCACTGGCTTTTTCATTCCCTTTCTCGTTCCTCTTTTTTGTTTTAGATGAAGAAATTACTAATTTCTAGTTCCTAATTCCTGCTAATTCCTAATTTGTCTTGCAGGAAAGAACAGCCTTTTCTGCTTTTGTTGAGTAAACCATCTTTTTTTAGTGTCTTCAAAACCACCTTCCCATAACTTATTAAAATTCAGCCTTTTTGTTAAGTCACCTTAATTTTATTGCTGTACTTTCCTATTTTGCTACTTTGTTTACTAAATAATGCAATAAGGCAGTGGAATTTCATTACAGTATCCAATAAATAATAAGGTAAAGTGTAAAATACAGCAATAAAAATGATCAATATAAACATAATTATGCAGTGTACATATAGCATACACATTTAACTATTAAAAGTTCATTTTCCTTTGAAATTAAATTTTTCTTTTTTTTTTTCTTTTTTTTTAAAAGATTTTCTTAGACTTAATTGAATCTTTGTCCAGCTGCTGGGGTGGGTTGGTTTGTTTACTTGGGAGTTTTAGACAGGTTTGGAGTTGTTTGTTTGTTTGTTTGTTTGTTTTGCTTGGGGTTTCCCCAATTTCTAGTGATAGTATTTTGTGACAGCGTGAGTGTTCCTGCTCCCAACATTACGTCTTGCTGTGCTTTAACATCCTCACTGAGTCAAGTCTCACCTGTGAGAGACCTCTCTGGCTGCAATACCTGTATGAGCACTTAAAATGCCTGTGTGCTTTAAATTGTTAAGGGCTTTTTGGTTTCTATTTTGTTTTCTAGAATTCCATCTTCCTTTCTTCTGCTTTTTCTATGAAGTCCATATTTTCATGTACAAACACTTTATTTAAACAGAAATAGATACGTGTAGGTGTGTATTTTGTCGACTTTCTCAACCCGATTTTCAGGCAGCCTGTAATGCTTATTAAAGAGTACAAAATCTAAAGTATGTGTCACACTCTTACATGTACTTCAGTTCATACTTGTTTCAGTGCATAGACATAAGAACCTCTTTTAGGTGACTTCACTGTAGGAATACTTTTACTGAGGAAAAGCAGCTTAGAAAGCCGCAGAACTTTAGAATTAATGCTCTCTTTTGGGCGGGGAAGGAAATTCATTGCTAAAATAATTAGATTACTTTCCTTCCCTCTGGGAGATTTCTGAAACCTAAAAACCAGTAATTCAGAAACCTCCACTGTTTTAATCTTGGGATGTTAACTTGGTTGTTTACACTTTCAGGGAATCATAAGAGGAAGAGATACTACTTTATTTATATGTATTTTATATTCTTACTTTGTCTGAAAATCTTCTTGTGGTTTTTGCTTAGGCATTAATTCAGGTTAGCCTAACCATAAGATATATATTATTCAAGAGAGATGATGCTTTAAATAAAAAAAAGAAATTGGCAGTACTGTTGTGTATCTAAAAGTCAGTTTCATTTAGATGATAATACAGTTTTAATAAGACAAGCCATCAGCAGTTTTGAGTTATTTGAAATTCAATGGCAAACATTTTAAGATAATTAAGTTTGTATGCTTGTTTTGTTTGACCAAGTCCTATTTTCTTGCTTCCATCTGCTCAAAAGGAGATGGCCTGTGTGGCCCCCCCCGGCCTTAGTTCAGATTTGTGCTCAGTATGTGGTGTCAGCAGCAAGGACGGTGCCGTGGTCGGTGTCAGCAGTTACAGTGCCTCGAGTGTCTCCCTGAGGTTTGATTTTGTGCAACCAAAAGTGAACAGCTTGGTAGTATCATATGCTTAAAAGCTAAGAGTTTTCTTCTGGGTAGCAGAAACCCAAGACAGAATTAAGAAACTCACTGAACTGGGTTTGAATGTGAATAAACTCAATGTTTTGGAAGTGGTAAAGATCTTCTCTTGTGTCTATAACTGCACACTGGTGACGGAGGATGTTTTCGAAGGAAAAGGTATTTTTCCATAGAAACTCTAGATATACTGTGAGGATATTCTTTGAAGGTGAAAGATGGTTATGAAGGTTATGAAAGTCTTTTTTCTTCTCATATCATCAAATGCATTGTTATGGTTTGGAGTGTTCGGAGCTGCTAACAGGGCTGGTGAGAGAAATCACCACGCTGGGACTTGGTGTCCCAGTAGCTGAGCAGTTTTATTACACAGTGGTTACAGTAACCTTTAAGCACATGAGAGAAGAGTGATGTAAGTTGTGCTGGATGTCTCAGTCATGCAGCTGGAAAATATGGGTCCCTTTCCTTATATCTAGTTCTCCCTTTCTCATATAATTGAGCTATTAACATTTTAGAAATCATTAGGGCCTAACAAGTCTTGCGCTTTTTGCTGAAAGTAGTGTTGTGTGTATCTGAATGAAAGGGATGTTTCTTTCAGGAAAGCTTTCCTAAAAACATATCTTCTCATGGATCTGTGTCTGAGAGTTATTTCTTTATGCAGAACAGTCAAGTCTCTCCAAAGTAGTGCTCTCTGGTGATAGCAGGGAGAAACTCGCTTGTACTGCTGCAGATGAGTTACCTGGCCCTGTGCAGTGGGGTTTGCTCATGTTTACAGCATTTAGTTCCTTATTCAATAACTTGTGGAATGTTAATCTAACAAACGTAATTTTTATTGCTCAAAATTGATCAGGCAAATGTTTTTTTACTAAACCCCCTTTGAGCTTATTAGGACCTATGCTGGACTTTGCTAAGCTTGACGTCGTGTGCCCCCTGTAGAACTGTCACCTAAAATATATTTTGTTTCTAAAAAGGTGGTTATATTATCTCAGGAATTAATGGCTTACATAACTCTGATAGTAAAATCCAACCCTCACACAGTATGTCAAATATCACAGAAATTTGAATAAGGCTGCAAATTTCAGCTTCTTTGTCAGACATTTTAAGAACAGCACCTTAATCTCAATGGTAGGGTCTTATGTTTTAAATGGAATGAACTGTTCAATTCAGCTGTGTGTGTATTCTCCAAACCTGCCAGGTCCTGGGTATAGGAATATTTGACCTGGTCTGCTAAAGTACTTTTGCTACACATGATCAATATAGAGGGACCTACAGTAAAATGCTGGATGTGCATATTTTTCCCATCCCAAATGAAACAAAAGTTGTCAAATCAGAGATTAATTAAATTATTATAACTTTAGCCCCTGAAGTGCAAACAGGGTGAAGGATTCTCCATGGGACTTTATCTTACAGCGCTAAATGTCAATTGTAATTTCTTAAAATCGAAATTCAAATTCCTTAAATCAATTGTTAGGGCTCTTTTGTGTGAATGTATTAACAACTCTAATTTTAGGTTTTATTTTACTTTCTCTGACATGTAATTTGCTCAAACAGAGAAATGCATTAAATGAATGAAATTATGAAAACAGCAAGAACCCTGAACAAAAACCTAATATTGAAAACTGAGGGCAACCTCAATATAACAACCTCATTTTTTATTTTTCAACTTAATACTTTATTTGTGTAATTGTTTAATCACTTTTTTCATCACTAATTGGGAGTGTTGTAATGCGTTAAAATTTCCTGCACAAGTTGAAGCGATACCTTCCTCTTTTGTCTTGGGTCCTTTCACCTAGGACAGCTCAGTGACAAGTACTCAAAAATTTGCCAGTTTGTTCCCCCTATCTTCTGAGGGAAGTTTCTGTCTAAAGAGAAAAAACAGGAAAGAAAAAGAACTATGTATTACAGCCAGCATATCAAAGAATCGTGCAGGCAGAATGTATTAGGAGACACTTAACAGCTAATTATCAAAAAGTTGTTGTAGGATAGGGATTAAAGCCAGCAGCTTTTGCATATTTTTCTTTGTCCTGTGGTTTGAAGCAATTAGTAAAAATGTTACTGTCAGAAAAGTTTCCATCATTATTTCCCACATGTATCCTTTGCAACTGTACGAGTTCCTTCAATGATAAATAAAAATGAATCTTCTTTCTCATTCAGGGGAAAAAAAAAAGAAAAGAAAGTGTCCTACTGATACCAGCATGAACAATATCATTTTTCATAAAAGGTAGAAGTTGTTTATATCCAAATATCTGATAAAAATATTCAAGGTTAGTATGAGCCCTGTGGAACAACAGTAGAGGCTCCTGCTTTAACAATTGGAATAAAGAGCCTTTAGAAACCCTGGAGTTCGTGCAGTGAAATAGAGCAGTGCTCTGGCAAACGAATGTGTTCTCTCTGACGTGGTAAGGTGGTCTATCAAAAATATATATATATATGTGAATATACATGAAGTCATCTTATTGAAGTGTGATGTTTATGTTGCATTTTCTTTCACCTACAATCATATAGAGTAGTTTCTTGTGTGGAAAATATGTATTTTAGTGAAATATTTTATAAGGACAAAAAGTACATAGATTAGACTGTACGTAGTTATTTAATAATAGCTGTTGCTTGATCCTTACTTGGCCAGGTTTCTGCAAAACCACGCTTTCTTACAATCTAGAAAAATATTTTAAAAGCTTTTCATGCCTTTCAGTTGCACCTATAATTACCAATGTTGTTTATCATTATTTAATTCTGAACAGAAAAGCTATTTCTGTTGGTATCCAAATTTTAAAAAATGGAATAGAATGCTGCAATTTGGGTTGCATGGATGTCTGACTGATTATTAAAAATTACTTTTAAAAAAGAAAAGTAGTTTTTACAGATGAATATGTGCTGTTTCTTACTGGCCTTCTTAAAAATTACTGTTATTTTAGCTGGTTATTCACTTGAGTAAACCACTGAACTCTATGAAGGTTTCAGTATTCTGGTTTTTATTATTTTCACTGTTACAGAAGTGATTTGTAGTATCTTACTATTACATGAAGCAAATAATACAGGATTGCAGAATGTGCTTTATTTCTCTCTTTGGTTTCTGTCACTTCCCTCCAACTTAATGACCCGTTATCTGAGGTGCTTATACATGATGCACATCTCTATTTGTGTGTATTTGTACATAAATAGTATTTGGTGATATTTCGGAAAATAGTTCCTGGAGCCTGAGGACTGTTGTTTAGTGCAAGCAATATGGGAAGGGCGAGGCCCTTCAGGAGAACTGGCAAAATGACTCTGAAATAAAAGATGACAGATAGTGAGGAACATAAAAAAGGCATGTAGCACATAAACTTTAGAGTACACCTTTTCCTCTGAATTTCCTTAGTTCCATATAATTTTGGGTCAGAAAAGGGAGATGGGGGACATCCCTCCATTCTCACAGTAGTTTCTGTATTATTGGTTATTTTTTGTTTTAAGTAGGTGTATGTATTGTATTAAATACTTCCTGTTCTGTCTATTCCCAAACTGTTTATATTTCAAAGATTTTATGTTCTGTCATGCTGACAATATGGATTTTCCAGCTCCATGAAGAAGTTTATGCAATAGACCTTGATACCTTCTAGAAGATTGTCAGCAATCTCACAAACAGTTGCAGTTTTAAAGACTCAGTTAAACTTTGAATAAATACTGTAAAAATATCTGCATGTGACTTCTCTGAAGAATCCAAAACTGAGGTCTTAATCAACATCTGTTTTCTCTCTTTGTAGAACTTCAAAATTTAAAGCATTTATTTCTTTTAGTATTTTGTATGTCTGGTTATATGCAGCCTATTTACATGGAACAAGAGCAGGCATTACTCGTGTAAGATAGTGAAATAGTGTCTCCTCCCAGAGCCCAGTCCAATCCTTAGCTGTTCATCAGGGACAACAATCCTGGCTCAAATAGAGCATTTTTGGAAAGTGAAATGTAGTGGAAATATTTTAATTTCCACTGCTGAACCTCTGACAACACTTTTCTCTTCTGGGAATAGTTTGAGCATAAAACAAGCAAATCTCTTCTGATGGAGATACTTCTGTTTGGCTTTTGAATTTTACTGAGAAACTTAGCACAGAAAAGAGCCCACAGCAGAAAACATAGAAAAAAAAATCTGTAGATCTAAAAGGTGTCTGGATAACCTTAGTATTTTCTATGAATATAAACAGTTTCTCAGAAACAATTCAGGATGTAGATGAATGATTGTATTTATATTAAGTCTTATGACATGGTGGATCACTGTTACATGTTTTGTTTCCACACTCCTACAAGTTTGTAATCACTTCATTGATCAATTCCTGAAACAGAGCAGGTTCTTCTATTTCATGTCATTATTCACCATAATCATATTATACAGTGGGATTTTTGATATACTTTCTTAATTTATCAGTTTAGGTTTCTGTTGGGGTGAAGATGTATCAGTATTGCCACGTGATGTGGGGATGACATATTTTATTGTGTGTTTGTGTGGTGGCATTTCAGGGATGAATCTTTTTTGCATCTCCTCTGAAGTGTTGCACCAGCCTCTCTTGGTGTGATGTTGTATTTTGATGCGTGTGTCAAGATCTCAATGACAGACAGAGTTGGCAAAATATATGTTTTAAGTGTGTAAGATGGAATTTCTAGTGAGTTTTTGGTAATACCCTCAGTGGTTTTCTAGCTTGGCTCCTCATGAAAACTGCTGAAATTAAAGGTATATACATACCCACCTAGACATGAGAAGAATAATGTATTCAAAATATAAAAGTGTGCTTTTCTGAATGTGTTAATCAGGTCTATGTATCTTCCAATTATGCCCTAATATCTGTTAAGAATATTCCTATATTTATTTTTAATTTTGGGCCTGATGCAATATTTAAAATACAATTATTATTTTGGTTTGCAGTGCCCTTCTTGCCAATTTCTTGTGTTTTGAAGTCTCTCTCTGATTGCTTTTCTTTTCTCATTGCTGGTGGCCCCTTTAGACAGGCAGGCTCCAAGCTAATTAGCAAAGCTTTGTTCATGAATGCTTGTTTCCTCCAAAAACTCTGCAGGAAGGAAACTCATGAACAGTGGTACCGAATCTGCAGTTGCAGTGGCTGTAGTGTTAACAATAGTGTGCTGCAATGTTTAAACTAAAATCCACCAAAGGATGATGCACTGCTGCAGTGTTGAGAACCAAAATCTGACATACAAGAGTGGTGTCTGTCCAAATCACCATTTCAAATTCTTCTGAAATTCTGTGGTTAGGCCCTCAAACTGGGCTGTTTTTTAGTCATCATTTGGCAAGATCCAAGCCTTTTCTGCATTCTTCTGTCCTGCATTGTTCATCTTTTGATTCTGTGGCTGCCTAATTGCTGCTTAAACAAATTGTGCCTCACAAAACGATGAAAGGTTGCACTCAGTCTTTTTGTGAAGGCTGGAAGTGGCAGTGAGCAACATGAGGGATAGATCTAAGTATGACAAGAGAAGGAGCTGGATTTGAAGGCGATAATAAAGCAACAAAATTTGGTACCTCTGAGACAGGAGAAATTCGGTGACATGACTAGCTTCTGGTCATCACTGCGGGCTTCTGATTAAGGGCACTCATGTGGTAGCAGGGACAGGAATTTCTCCTGTTAACTCCTGTTACACTCATGGCATCACCTTTTTGCAGTCCTTGTTCAGTGAGACCACCTCTGCTTAGGAAGACCTTCCTTCTTTTGAGGTAGTTTTCAACACTATATTTGCTTATTGCACGTGATCCAGATTTTGCACTTCTACGTTAAGACAGAATATTTTTGTTTCTGGGTAATTTTAAAGGTTTTCATATTAAATGATCAATAAAAATTACTGTTGCCCATCTGCAGAGGGAAGTGCTGCCAGCACCACTGAAGGTGTGCAATTGCCTCCTGGCAGATACTGCTTAGTAGATCTTTTCCAAGACCAGGACATGTTCCTTAGGTCTGCCCGTGCTCTTACCATGTGACGCTGTGCATGAAAAATAACATGAATCTAGTCAAAGTCATTCTGTAAATAAGTGGTCCTTAATGACTAAGTGAAGATTTGTGTGTGTGTAAATTCAAGCTTCCCTGGAGTTACCCAGATGAGGGTTCTGGAAGGGGGTCTAGCATATTACCTGCTATACAATAGATGAAGAATAAGAGTTCCTGCTGCTTCAAAGCAAGACAAGCAGAATATTGATTAAGAGCTGGCTTCTGAAAAGATGTATGTTAATCCTTTTGAAGTGAATGTTTATTCAAGGAAGTTTCCGCGGAGATTGGCCATAAATTTGGTGTTGCTTTAAGCGATGGGTAGAATACATATTTCCTCGAAAGGAAATGTAGCATATAGGTTCCATTAAAAATGAGTGTACATCTTGTTAGCCTGTCATGTCATAGCTTAAACTCATGACTGGGCAATGCAGTGGGCTTTACAGTCAGAAATAGTTTCCAACAAAGATTAAAATTTGAGCATGTGATGGTTTTGATTAAAATCAACATATGGAATGACAGTTACTAAAAGGCAGATGAAAACTAGAACAAAGAATTAATAAGGGACACTGATAATAGAATGGCCCTTGCTTAATATTTTATGTAGACTCATAAAACATCTTTCAAGTTTTGAATCAACAGCTGGTAAAAAATGCAATAGTAATGAGCTCATTTGTATGTAAATGACTGTCATTCTATTCTAGGCTACCCATGCTTTATGGTATCCTGCTAGATATCACTAAGTTTGGTCATGAAAATATGCCTTTTCGGGAAACCCTTCAAAAAATCAATTTAAATGCAAAGTCTTTGCCTGGATTTTAAGTTTTCAAAAGTAATTCATAAGGTTCTATAAGTTTGAAAGTTCTGTATACAAAAAGGAATCCAGTGCATCATAGGGAGCTGAATATCACACAAATTAGGACAACTCTGACAGTAGCAGAAGGCAATTTCTTTGCATGTTCCAACTCTCTTAGAAGAACTGGTAAAGTAGGTGGTAATGCCTGTGTACCCAGAGACATGAAGTAAATGTGCATACCTTCATATTGCTTGGACTTAATATCCACTAAAGCTCCATATTTTATGTAAATACCTGGGTTTAAAGGTAAAAAGAATGACTTATAATGAGGAATTTTCACATGGAAACCTTGCCATAGTGAGTTTTCCACAGTACGTGTGGTGCAGAAGCGTCATGCCATGGGCTTTGTGTGAAAGGAGCAGCTTGAGTTCTGAACAGCTGCAAGTACATAGAGAAATAGAGCAGCAGACTTTAAAAAGTAAATCAAACAGCCAAAACCCCTGAATCCTTCCAGTAAATAGAAACCAATCAAGTGTTGAGTGTGTATTTTAAATCTTTATAGCATATAGAAACTAATAATCTCTGTTAGTTTTTATCACTTTTAAAGGGTGGTCATAAAGTTGAACCGCTTTTACCTCGGCATGAAGAGCTGATGGATCTAGAGCTCAAGCTTCGTGAGTTAAAAAAATTATGTTACGGAATGAAAGAGCTGAGGGTTTATTTGATAGTATACTGCTATATACAGAATAATAGAATTTCAATAGTAGTCCTTTGACTGTAAAAGTAAATTTTCAATGTTTGGAGCAATTTTGACCTTCATAAAGCTTCAATTCAGTTAAGCTCTAAAGAAAAGAATTGACTTTCACCCATATTCACTAAAATATTTCACTATTTCTTGCTTTTAATAATGTGTTTTTAAATGGAAGTGGCTTACACACACTTGAAGTGCAAGCCTAAGTGCACATATATTGGAGATTAGAAGTGTGTGCTGGAATGAAAACCAGAAAGAAATGTTTTGATTGATAGCTCAGAAGGAAATGCCAAGGATAAATATAAATACAGTTGATTGCAATTGATGTGGGCAAGTGGTAATCAGTTGCTAATCTAAACAAACAAGACTCCAGCAGATATTTCAACTCTTCACCTTTCCACTTGTCTTTGAGTTGTCTTTCCCAATCCCATTTGCAAACAAATTTTTTACTTGTAATATTGCTACTATATTTAATCTGTAGTGGAACAGTTAATGAAAAATACCTTTCTAAAAAGAGAAAGTATATGGATGAAGTGAATCACTGTGATGTGAGGGGCAGTTTCATTGTCACCTTTAGAGAAAACTAGGATACTGTATTTTTTTCTGCAAACTACAGTACAGTGCCTTATTTATTATATTATATACATATATTATTCATTATACTATATTAATTATACTTATTTATATTTATTTATATTTATTACATAATACAGATATATTATTATATATTTATTCATTTATTGTACTATATACATATAATATGGTAATATTAAAATAATATCCACATGCAGAAATTCTGTGTGAATTGTAATTTTCTGTAGAGTGTCAGGAAATACAAAAGAGGGGTACTCTTTGTTCCATTATTTATTTTGCCAAGGAAAGGTTTCACTGGGGTAGCATTTTGCATTCATTGCTGACATGAATGATCTGGGTGAAACCAGTTGTCTGACAGTAGTTTACTGCGGGGAGGGTTCCTGTGAACAGTTGTAACCTTCAGGCTGATGAAGGTGATGGGGACAGACCAAAGTGGATTGGGGCATGCAAGGATCATGTAATGAATTCATTATGCTCTAAATGAGGTGGTGGGACCGACCATTTTTTTTTAGATCATGTGTTAAGACAGAGCGGTTTTGAGCTGTTTATTAATGTGTTGACCTCCTTGTTAAGAGATTGGGCATTTAGTATTAAGGGGACTTTAAAATACAGTTGCCTTTTTTCAGTCCTCCTTTTTAATTTTCTTGACGATTGCCTGCACTACTCCATATAAATAATAAAATCTGAAACATACAATTCTTTGACATCTTCTTAAGAAATCTGTTTGCCAAAGTGCAAGTTACAGAAATGAGATGACTGCTATTATTTCCAATAGTTTTTATCTGTGAATATTTTATACACTGTAAAACAAGAAAAAAAAAAGAAAGACTTTTTAATCTATGTAATACCACATGTGTGAAAAGCAAATATAAAATTTCAATAGAAATAAACTGAAACAAATTTTAGGTAAATATTAAAAAAGCGGAAACTACCTGCGTAAAATACAAGTATTTGCACATCGAATTCAAGAATTACAGTAATTCAGAGGAGGAATAATACCATGTGAGTTGCATTTCCATTTAGAATGAATTATCTTACTGTGGATTTTAAGTAGTTAACTTAATTTCAAGAAATTATTAGTTTATTAGTTGTGAAGTAAGATGAGATATGAACACTCTCCAGAATCAGAAGCAGCTCATGAATTGGTTGCTCATGAATTTGTTGCTTATGGGTTGAGGCAAAAGTTGAAAAACTAAATATGCATAATTATTGAGGAGTGTGATTAGAGCATTTTATTGTTTTCTGCCTTGTTATTGTGTCTCCTAAAAGATGCTAAAACTGGAACTGAGGTGATATGAGCTAAAACAAGTGTGAGAAGTTTCAAAGCTGCCCACAGAAGGTCACACCTTACCCTGTTGACACAGCTTTTAACCCTGAAGTTTAGCAAAAAGAAACACCTGATGGAATTTCAGACTATTGTAAAGAATTATCAACAGACCCTATTAAAGTGTTCAGTGCTACATTGGGAAGTCTCTAAAGGCTCCTTTGTCAAGGCTAGTTTATAGTCCATATAGTTTGTTAAAAGGCTTTTAGAGTCATCATGGTCGATTGGATCCGTGTGGCCATTCTGAGTGTGCAGTGAGTCAACATTAAAGTCCTTATGAAACTTTAATGTCAAAAAATTAAAAGCATGAGGACTGTAATCAGTTCATAAAACAAAATATTTGACTGTCTGACCCCGTGCTGCCAAGTGGGGATCGATGAATGCCATGTTGTTTTATTTTCTTTCTCTCCAGTAGGTGTGTGTTTCTATCTTTTCCTCTATACCCACAGTCCAGTGCCCTGTGTCAGCCATGGATTTCTGCATAACATAATAAGTCTGGTCCTGGACTGAGACTGTTTCTCATTGCCTGGACCTTTAGCAGACCAGGTTATGTGAATTTCTATTTTATTTAGTTTTATTTTCTTTTCCTAGAGCTTTTCACATTCACCTGTTCTGTTCCCCCTGTACCCAGAGTTATAATCCCTGTTTTTCAGCATAGTACATATTCTTTTATTTTTCTCCCAGTCTATCTCAGTGTTTGCCAGTTCTCCATTTTAATCTTGATTCTTTCATTTGATCATTTGTTTTCACCAGCATAATATTTCAGAGTTCGGCACCAAGTTTTACAAGCTCAAAGTCTTTTAAAGTAACAGCATAAATCAAAACTGAAGGTGGTAGAATATGTGGCCGCTATTTAAAATACAACATCTCTGCACAATGCTGAAATGATGCAAAAAGTTTAAAGATGATGCATTTGTTTACTTAGAGTACAGATAGATGACAAAGCCAATGTCAAGGAGTATAACAGATAAGAAATTTTATGCCTACTTTTTAAACACAGAGGAGCAACAGTTTTAAAATGTAAACAGTTCATAAACTGCATTGCTTGCATGCAGAATACAATCAATTAGCTACAGTACAAAGTTAATTTAGAAATATAATTAAGTATCTTCAAAGTAGAATCAGGCACATGGACAGCAGTGAAAAAAAAATGCCATGGAAAAATCTGTTTCCCAGCAGTAACTTTTCCATGCTGGGAAGAATTATTGGGAAACTTTTAAATATTAAATAATTTGGAAAAAATATGAGGACTGTTATGATTTATATCATCTTGAAGTAACAGTGGCATGTAACTTTGTTAGCTTTGGAGAGGAAATTACTGTATTCCTGAAAGTCATCTGCAATGGAGGCTTTTCATGGTGTAACTAAGAAATAATGACTAGAGCAATTCTAGCAGGAATGAAGTTTGCAGATTATACATAATGACACTTTGTTACAGGGAATGTAAACAAAAAACCAACAGCAACCACCCACTCACTGTCGAACAATAAATTTTTTGGGGAAAAGAAAAACAGCCACAAAGGCAGAATGTATCTGATTTTGTATATTTTCTTACTAGTTGTTGCAAGAAAAACCCGATTTTTCATGTTGGTATTACTCAGATTGACTGTATAAGCCAACAAAAGTTGGTTTCACTGAGAACAATGAGCTAAACCCCCTTTACTTCAGTCATAGCAGGATTGCATGTTGCACTTCAGGGGAATGTGTTGTGGTTTGGATTTCATAATAAACTGTTGCAACAGTTGCTATCTCCAGGATAGGCCTCATTAGAATTTGCTCATACCTGTTGACTCTTTTTTTTTGTCTTGAGAATGTTGTTAAAAATCTGTTTGGATTAAACATCATACAGAAGTGTTTCTGAAGTGTTTTCTGCCCGGCAGTTTGTGTGTGTCTGGAGTGGAAGGGACCAGGAGAAGCAGGAATCTTCCACATCTTCATTTGGTTTCCACACCCTTCAATGGTTATTGTGCTTGTTTCAAGTGATGGATGTTCAGGCCTGTCTTTCTCTGAAGCAATTGCCCTGTTTCACAGATAACCAGGTGGGAGGAAATCTGTGCTTTAAACAATGACAAAAGCTTAGATATTTTGCTTATTTTTCTGCTTAAGTTTATTTAATTAGTCTAAGAAGGATTTATTATTACTCAAGTGAAAAATAATTTCTGCTACTGTGTGTTTGCATCCGTATGTGCCACAGTGCTCTTGTATTCGTTAGTTATGTGGTCAAAATTCCTCCTCCTTTAGTAGGATTTTCTTGGCCAGAAAAAAGAAAATGGGATTCTAGAGGGGAAGAGAAGTGCTTAACACAAACAAGGAACTTCAGTTCAAGCTTATCGTATGTAATAAGAGCTTTAAAAAAAAGTCTGTATTGCTTTTGAAAATATTACCCTAAATGTTACTAAGTGGTCCAAAGGCAGTAGCATGTTTTTGTAATTTAGGATTTGCTTCATGCTATTCAAAAGAGATGAGATTTCCTGTCAGCAGCACATGGACCAATGATGCAATTTTTTTCGTATCTACATGAACACTGTTGTGTCACATTGCTGGCTTTCACCTCTCCATCAGAGAGAACTAACATTTTTCACTGGCCGTTTACTTTTGTGTGCTTCATAGCATGTTGTGCGAAATATCGATTCAGATAATGATAAAGTAGTTAGAAACCAATTTTCTACTATCACATGTTTTCATTTGTCTGTTACCTGTTTAATCTAGGCTGCGTCTTCATCAAAATAAACTGTTATTTGGAAAAATGTTTTTCTCAAAAATATAGACTACATTTAAAGCTGTAATATTGCACAATTTTTAAAAAAGAAGGTTAAAGGAGGGTTCCACTGCATTAGTTTTCTGTCTAGTGTCAACCAGAGACATGTTCTGAGCTTCTTTTGTAAAATGTTACACAGTATGAGAAGTTTACCAGAAAAAAGTAGAAGTATTTGCCTTTAAATATTCATGTAGAAAGCTGAAATAGTGGGAAAGTTTTCCTAGTGACAAGTTAATGCATTATGTTTCCTCAGTGGAAATTCTTGTCTTGGATAAAATGCACAAAAGTCTTCAAGGACAACAGATTGACAAGGGCATATTATAATGCAAGAGCAATTTGATCTCTAATAACATGAATATTCTAGATATAAACTCAAAATGATGCTTTTCTTTCAAAGTATTTGGTCTTCAAGAGACATTTACTTCAGCAATTAGAAGAGAAAGTTAGCTTCAGTTACAAGTTTCTTGGCAGTTTGTAATCTTTGTCCCAGCTGGAACTGAGCATGTAGTTTTGTCGCAGGGAGGTGCTTCAGACCTGCAGATAACATTCTCAGAAAGTGGTGATGGACAAGGTACTAGAGGGAAACTTTGCTGCATCAGAAGTCAGCTTCAAAATCTCATTGACTTAATAGTGCTAAAAATTAATTTGCCACATATACAATAAACGTTTCATTACTCCACAGGTTAATGCAATAAATGAGCTTTTTTTTTTTTTTTGATTTGGATGAACAGCTGGTGGTCTGTGCATGTCTTTGTGTTGCCCAGTGGGGGAAGCTTGTTGTGAGAGGAAACACAGTATGTGCATTTAACAGGAGGGACTGAATACCAAAAATAGAAGAAAATTTTCTCTAACATGGACCTATTAAGTTCAGTGTTTAACTTCAGTTTATCTCCACCCTAAAAATAGCCAAAGACTATAGGGGCAGTGACAGCATGGTCTTGATGGATGCAAAACAATGCCACAAGGAAACCAAGTCTAATTTAGAAATCTCACAATTTGGAATACAAAAGAGTCAAATAATGCCAAGCCAACACCTTTGCAAATGGTTCTGATTTGTTATTCATCTTTTGCTCAGTCTTTCTCAGTGTCCTTTTGTTCACTCTAGGTTCAGTACTCTCCATGACCGGAGTAAATGTGAACTGGCACTGCCAGGGGAGGGCACCTCCTCTGTGTGGAACCCCTCATTGCAGTCACTCACTGTGACATGACACTAATACTGAAAAACTGTCAGTCATGTTCTAAATACAGACCAACTAATCACCCCTGTGCTCTTCATAAAGCTGAAGTTTGACAACAAGATGGCTGGTGTTCATTTTCTGTTATTCGTCACCTGAAAATAACTTCTGAAAGGTTTAATAAGATATCTGAAAGATGAATAAGAAGTAACTGTTCAGTAATGTAGCTTCCATGGATGTTTTGAGAGGCAAATATTTGTATTTGCAAGAAATAATAATCTAACAATAATTCTCAACAGGGTGTCGTAGGATTTTCAGCCGGAACAGTTTGGGAGTACATTGTTTCAGGCTATTTATTCAAGAAGTGAGAATAGATGAAATTCTCCAATGGGATTGAAAAGTTCCATAATGATACCATAAGACATTAACTTAGCAGTTGGAAATAACACTTATGAACCACTGGAAGTTAAGTTCTCATGGGTTTAATATTTTCTATAGTCTCATAAATCTGATAGATACATAACCTCTTTATTAAGTCAGAAATTCTATTTGTTTTTGGAAGCTATCAACAATTCTGCCCTGAAATAAATGAGGTCCTTGTGGTAAACAAATTTGCACATGGAAGATACTATACTTAAAGAATCCTCCACATGTAAATGATCAAATATTGTCTCTCCTTAATAATAAAAAACCCAAATGCAACTTCAGAAGATATACAAATGTCTATGCTAAAATTAAATGTATGTGTTAATTTTCTAGCTTCTGAAGATTTTAGATCTTCATCCAGGTGTTTTTTGTGTTGCAAAACTTTAGTCACTATAATGCAGTCTGGCTCTGGTCCTGCAGATAGTCCAGCACCCTCTGTCCTTAGTGCTTGTGATGAATGCTAAATGGAAACTTGTGGGAGTCCATGTGGGAATTTATTAGCAGAGCAAAACCACTGTCCTGGTTGATCCAGACAAGGATATTACTTCCATTTCAATCTCTAGTTTACAGGAAGATCTTACTTAATTCCTGTTCTCTGGTCTTTCTCTGGTGGAACTATGTTATAAGAAGCAAGGCAGTAGGCACAATGTTATAATAATTGTCATTGCGGATTACATAAATTTTCCATTTCCCTGTGTTTAATTTAGGCAAGTTTTCCCCAAAGAGGTTCTGGAGAAACGTAGTTTATAAAACTGCATATTGGAAGGTTTGTCTGGTGAAGGGAAAACTTCTGTAGAGATGATAACAGGTGAGAAATAAGAAACTGAGAAAGGATGGAGAGGTAATATAGCACTGACACTTGGGAGTGAAGACAGAGGATGGGAGAGTGAAGGCAGCAGAACACTTGGGAGGGAAAGGAGTGTGGGGTTCAGGAGAGATCATAAAGGAAAGGTACAGGTGTTATGCTTTTGGCTTGGGTCAGAAAAAACTTACAGCAACTTTCCCATGACTGGAAAAGTGTTTGAATCTTTTCGGTAATTTTCCAATGCAGTTTTGTTGCTGGGTCTTACCTCAAAATAACTGCCTTTCCACTGCTGTTTGCACTGCATGTGAAGTGATTTTGGCATCCATGAAGTTAGCAATTATTTGAAAGTGTTTGGACTTTGTGTGTCAGTATACTCACAGTGTATTAAGGGTTCATTAGCGTGTGGTAGATTTGAGACAGTGATTAACGTGGAGAAAGTTCTAGTTTGGAAAAAGCAGATACGAAATTAAACATTTTTTGCCTTCAGTAGCTCAAAATCATCCTGTAGCCCAACTCCTGACTGTGATGCCTGCAAGGTCAGGGGTGGGTAGCAATTAGCTACAGCTTTCCTGGTAATTGCCCCTGCCTAAGGTGAATGCACATAGTCTGGGGCTTATGAGCTATTTCAAGGTTTCTCTTCAGAGAAGCCAAAAAATTGCTTGGAAACACTGTCTGTATATAGCAAATAAGATGCTTGTCATGTTGTTTAGTGTTTAGCAGGCATTTAGACAGGAGAGATGATCAGAAATTACACACTTCCGTGTTACTGTGTATGACAGTTTCCTTTATCCAAATGATTATTCCATTCCAAGCTGTGCTTATATTCTGCATTTGATCAAGGGGGCATTTCCTATCAACTGCAAATATTTTTTCCTGTGTCCTTATGAGGTGAAACTGAAATATTACAGACTAGGGTTGTTCCAAATGAAATACGCTGTTGCTTATAGTGGAAGACAAACAGGCAAACAAAGAAGAGCAATCACGAATTTAGCTTTAGTTAACTGAAAGTTTTGTAATGAAACCTATGGGCACTGAGAGTTAGCAAATGAGACCAGCCCCGATCCAACTGGATTTCACCTAGGGAAATGGTCTTGATTTGCAGGTTGGAAACTGATGTTTAATCTGTAATCTAGCAAACCTTGCAGTAGCCTTTGGTCTAAATCTTAAGAATTTCAGTGGTCTCAGTTTCTGACAATAAATGGAGTAGCTTTTGCAGTCTGACTGTGCTGTGTCACGCTGAAGTCTCCCTGCATCCCTACAGGTCCTTTAACACAGAGCATCTGAATGCTCTCCTGGAAAATATTATATGGTAGCTAACACATGCTTTTGTCTAGTGATGATCTTTTTTTTGCCTCCAGACTATATGACCTGGACTTGCATAGTTTAGAAGCCTTTTAGTTGATGAATTTTACACCAGAATGCAAATGGAAGTGCTAACAAGGTAAAACTTAATTTGAAAAATGCATGTTTATGGCCTTCATCTGTGGTGAAAGGAAGGCCATGAAGATACTCAGAAGGCTGGAGCTGTGAACACAGGCTGAAAGAGTTGTGTTTGTTCAGCATGGAGAAGAGGAGATTCTGGGGAGACCTCAGAGCCCCTTCCAGTGCCTAAAGGGGCTCTTGGGTAGGGACAGCTGACAAGGGCAGGAAGTGACAGGACAAGGGGGAAGGGCTCTAAACTGAGGGCAGGGTCAGATTAGATATTGGGAAGAAATTCTCCCCTGTGAGGTCCTGGAACAAGTTACCCAGGGAAGCTGTGGCTGACCCAACCCTGGAAATGTTCAAGGCCAGGTTGGACGGGGCTTGGAGCATCCTGGGATAGTGGAAGGTGTCCCTGCCCATGTCAGGGAGTTTGGAATGAGATGATCTTGAAGGTTCCTTATAACCCAAACTGTTCTGTGATTCTAAATTGAAACAGAGCACAGTGTTTAGTCACGGCTCATTAATACAGACTCTGACTTGAGAGTTTATCTTCAGCAAATACAACAGGCATATACAAAGTCCAAAATAGCTACCCAAGCCTGATGTGAGAAGAAGCTCCTCTAAAGGTTCAAAATAGATTTTCAGATTCCTAAAAATCTTGATCATAGCAGTAAATGGCATTTTAAATGAACACGGCATTTTATCTTTAAGATTTTAATAGCATTAAAGGTGTTGTCCTGAGCTTCTGAACCCAAATAACAAAGCACCAATCGAATTCAGTAAATTCAGTATCTGACCATAATTGGCATTTAATCAAATTCTACAATATGGAAAAATTATGCAGGTGCTGTTAGTTTCACTGTAAAGTGGCTTAATAACTTTTTTTAATATTATGAATAGTTACCCATCATAAACCTTAACTGAGTGTAGGTCATCAAGGAAATTAAACTTTCCTCCTTGAGACTATTTTTGCCAGGAAATACAACTGACAATATTTAGGAAGAGATAAACTTCAGGAGTGGCTGACTTGTGCAGCATCCATTAAAATAAATGGATTTTAAAATAAATGGCATTTTCAAAAGACTGCATGAAAGAATTTATGTCCAGCTGTTTAGTCTGGAGCACATGTGTACTTTTTTTTTTTTATCTGGAGAGGAAATAACAGGAAGGGATTTAGCTAATTCTTCAGAATTTGTGTGGATTAAGGAATCAAGTCTGTTAGTTTTGTGTATATACTTGATTATTATAGAAGTCTTTATAAATAAAAGTTACAAATAGAAAATTAGGAAAATGGCTATTGAAACATTTGGATTTGATACTTTTAAAATAATATATATTTATTATTTTATGGGAAAATTAAAGAACTTTTTAAAATTGAAATTCCATGAAATGGAAGTAATGCTTTCTATTAAGGTATTTTTCATGATGAATATTGTCTTTTACTGTTCTCATATTAAGTTCTATTTTTAAAAGAGGGGAATTAAAATATGTATAGAGATGAGATAATGGTGGATTCCATTCCTGCAGTGAGTAAGCAGCTTATAGGAGGGGAGCTGAGACCTTCATCTTCCTTTGGCTGCAATACCAAGTCTGTCTGATTTATTTCTGTGTGTTGCAGAACTGCATCATTGCAATGGCTTTTCCAATATTCTGCTGCTGAAACTTTCCACTTTATGCATAGTTGGAGGGAAGAAAGGAAAAGGGAAAGAATGACTTTCCTTGGGTTCAGTGGGAGTGACCTTTCTTCTGTTATGAATGCTGCAAATGGTTCGTCATTACTCTAATTCTGTAACTACAGAAAGCTTACAGGTGTTCCTTGGCCAGTCCACAGAGTCACCTCTAATACTACTAATTTTCATTGAGCTGTTTATGTAGGGCTGTAGAGGACATGAGTACAGTTGTAAGGCTGACACTCAGAAGTAGCGTCTTGCATGGATGGCTCATATAATGAGAAATGACAGCTGACCACAGGGATGAAAGGACAAGGCCTAAACAGAGCAAAAGGATAAATGGATCAAAATGGGTACATTTCTATGCTACTGAGCAGTCACTGAAGAAAGGAACAAACTGCTTTGTGTTCTCCCCTAAGCCATTTAATGTTCCAATTCAGTATATATATATTTATTTTAATTTTTGCACTCCCACCCTCTGCTCTTAGTTTTGAGACTCTGGCAGATGCTGACTTGTCTACATTAAAGGGACGCGCTCAACATGTTAAGATTACCAATTTGATTGCTGTTTCTATGTCACCATGTAAATACAGTCAGAAGGCATCTGTGCCACTGTGTTGGCAGTTGAAGGGGGTTTTATGTCTGCCCTTTACTCCCTGTTTTGCTGGTAGCATTTGTACTCTCATTTTTTGCCCTTTCCCTCCCCAGTGGATTTCATGGTTGGGAGTAGCACCTGTGGCCACTCTGAGCTCTGACAGCTGCAAGACTCAGATGCCAAGCTCTTGAATGCATTTTTTCTATTGCTGTCATCTGGGTTAGAAGATAGCTTCCAGGCAGACATCTCAGCTGTGTCAGTGTTCATTGCTTGTAGTTGGACAACAAGGTGTCATTGGGCTGGTTAACTTTTCACAATTTCATTTACAGTGTACTCATATGTGGCAAAGAATGAGCTTTCTAGTATGTGTTGTTCCAGAGAGTGCGTCCAGGTCTACTGTTCAGTGTTTAAAATGGTCCTTAGACCACCATGTGCTCTGGACAGGGTTGATAGCTTCTTTTGTCCTCTGCATGTGGTCAAGAACACTCTAGGTCTGTAGCAAATTAGGGATGCTAATAGAAACATCTCATCAGCGTATTTTGCTTGACTGCTGTTGGAAGTGTTTCAAACCTAATTCGGTGTTTGGAAACTGAGAGTACCTGGAACCAACCATGGCTGGCTCAGCTAACACATCACCAGAAAGGAGACTGTGAATCACAGTCTTGTGTCTTCCTTCTGCTGCTCCAAGCATTGCTGCAGGTTTATGTTTGTTAGGATGTGTATGTGCTCTCTGACACAGCAGCCACTGTGTGAAACTAGGCAAGCTGCCTTTGGGTTAGGATTAGGGTTAGCAAAGGATACCAAATTAGCTATGAGTTTGCTTTGGAAAAGAACAAGATCCTACTGCAGGACATGTTTGGTTTTGGTTTGTTTTTTTTTCTTCTGCAACTCCCTTGTAGCTTCATTATTTATTTTAAATTTCTGCAGAAGTATTTTGAAATATAACGTGGCTAATATGGACTGATTCCTAAATGACACTGGATAAGAAGCTGTAGGCAAAAAATTCTTGACTTTGTGACCTAACTGCTATCTAATGTGTGTGTTGGTACCTGGCAGTATTTTGTGCAGCCTTGTGACTGTTCTGGACAGGAAAAACTCTTGAAAGCAGCAAAGATTCCTATGTGCTAGAAGTGACACATTTGAGTGTCACTGGAACTAGATATTCAAAGAAACCTAAAAACTCTGTCTCTTCAAGGCTGGTTGTAAAATTGGAAAGCAGAATTAGAAATTGCAACTCAAGTTTGATCAGTTAAAGCCAGAAATATCACTGATTTCTTCCCTACCACAAGTCCAGTGAGCAATAGCTTGTGACTCCATTTCTATTCAGCGAAATGTAAGTTGGAGAAGTGGTAAATGCGACTTTTCTGCATGAGATATAAAGACGTTTGTAGGAAATCATATTTCCACCTGTAGGTTATGCTCTGCATTCTCTTCAGCTCTTTGATGCTGAAGTTTGCACACAGAGTTCTCAGTTTCAGTATTCGTGTGATTTCTTCCTGAAGGCAGTTAATTTATGCATAGTCTCTTGTTACAGAGCTCTAGGCTTGAGAAAACTTTTTGTGGAAAATGGACATACAAATTAATTTGACTCATGCAATTTACTGAGGCAACATCATGGAAAATATAGTCTCTTTTCTGCAGTAAGCAGAATGTGTTGGGGGGAGAGATGACCTTCGGAGATAAGGCTGAAATGAAGCAAAAACACATTCTCTTCCTATTTCACATTGAGGCTGATTTTTATCAGAACACTTGGATGCATTTAGAAATGGAGTTTAAGAACAGGGATGGACCTTCATATGTACCTTCATGACTCTAAACATTAGCTGGACAATTATTTTTCTTCTGCTTGTCATATACGAGTCTTTGAAGTGAAAGCTCAGAGTGATCAAAGTGCTTAAATGCCTTGTGTGTGTAGTCTGGAAGAGATATTTCTGAATGTGTAAATGTGAGAACTATTTTAAAATGTGAATGCTTTCATGTAAATGGTTCTCTTTGTTTAAGGATTCATTTATGTGCACATATAAAACCATATTTCAGTCTATTTTAATTCTGCAGCAAATGAACTCAAAAGATTTTATTTTATTTTTTTTTTATTTATTTGTTGCTTATATATGGTCGAGTTCCCAGAGAAGCACAGAGCTGTCTTAAGGACCTGCACACAGTCATTTGTAGACAGGGCAAAAATCTTGTCGGCTGCTTTGCTGTAAACAGAGCAAAGATCTGTTTAACTCAAACAATCCTCTCCCCCTCCCTGTAAATCAGGGGGCCGTAGGAGCTTATGGGTTTACGGGCAAATTCAGCCCTGCAGCTGCGGATACAGGGCTGAGGACAGAGCACACTGTGGGGTTGGATACCAGGGATCACTGTGTTGGATCTGAACATGTCATGCATTTCTCTGGGTGGGTGTGTTTGCTGCACGTGTGACTTTGTTCTCCTCCTGTCCCTACAAGGCATGTTTCCTCTACCCCACTTCATGGTTCTAAATTGTTTTGTTAGGTCATGATGTTCTGAACTGTTGAGGTAACTGAAAAGAAAAAAAAGAAAAAGAAGACTGTATTTCCCCAGAATTAGATGGGATGTAATTCCTGCTGCTTATAATGGATTTAATTAATAGAGATTAATTTACCTGGCAGTGCTGTACTCTGTATGCACTAGGTAATATCAAACCCAGAAACCCAGAGTGTTGGCTCTGGGTAAAAGTAAGACCTTGCTGGGTTTTATTACTGTAAAAAAACCCCCAAAACAAAAAACAAAAACAAAAAAACCAAAAAACAACCCATTAATAATAAGTATATAAGTATTACAGATTATTATACACATTAAGTACGCCAGCTGCTGCTACAACAAGGCTGCTGTCTTCCTCTGAACCCTTTCTACTAGAAAGTTGCATTAGCGTAGCTCTTTGTGTGATTTCTTTTACTGCAAAAGTAAGATACTAGTTAATTCTTATGGTTAGGTGAGTGTTAAGTCTATACAACATGTTTGTTAACTCCAGTTTCTAATGTTGGTGGTACAAAAGACTTTATTATACCTCATGTAATTTCAGCAGAGGCAAAGATGGAAGATGAAGAGCCACTGATTCATCTTGTTACTCAAGATATGACTGCCAATTCAAGCTGAATGTTTTACTCTGGAAATAGTAGTGTGGCAGCTCATACTTTTCTGAGGATTTCAGTGTGAGAATTCTACAACTGGCCAGGGGAAAAAATATATATCATGGGAATTTAAAAGCATAAATGGCACTTATGTGCTTGTTACTACTCATAATTTTTGTGCCTTAGTTTCACATGGGATTTTAGAAAGTGATCTTCTTTGAAAGAGGCTGATTTTTTTCTGCTGTGTACCATATGAAAGTCTTACTGTGGTAGCTGCTTTCCAGGCTTTGGTTTGTTTTGGATTCTCATGACTGCCTAGTTTTTTGAGGGTTAGGGAGGATGCATCCATGGCAAATAAAGTGCTGGCTTCTGTAACATTGGCACTGCTGGAGATAGCTTAAATCTTGTTTGTGAGCCTACATTAGAACTGAAAGACTGAGGCTTTTAGAAGGTCTGTTACCACAGGCTTTCCTGGCCCCTGCTCTGCAGCCTGGGCACACTCAGATCCTAATCCCCTGTCAGTCACCAAGGGAAGGAAATGCCTTTGAAGGTCCTGAGTCAGTGCCAAAAGAATCAGATGGCCACAAGAAGAGTTCTTAGAGATCTGTTAGTGACTGACATGTCAAAGTACTTAATCATAAAGGAATAATCAGAAACCTTTACAATCCAGTCCACCAAATTTTTACAGTTTTCCAGAAGTTTTCAAGTGTTAGACTGCTTTGTTTTACCTGCTGTGTTCACATATATGGAATTATT
Source organism: Pseudotriccus pelzelni (assembly GCA_035584735.1). Lineage (NCBI taxonomy): Eukaryota > Metazoa > Chordata > Aves > Passeriformes > Tyrannidae > Pseudotriccus > Pseudotriccus pelzelni. The sequence continues at coordinate 11,466,270 of JAWMRA010000146.1, read as the reverse complement.
AAAGTAGAAATAATCTTCTAGAAGTGTCAGTGAAGTGACCAAGGAGTCTTTCAAACAAAAATTACATGCAAAACTTTTTAAGTTCCAACCTGCAGTTTTCATGTTTTTCTTTTTAAAAAAATGTGCTCAGTACAACAGAGATGTCTCCACAGCTGACTGCAGGGATACCTTATGCCTCATTCCTATTATTTCAGTCCCTAACATAGTAAAAGATTTTCAATCAATTTTGGTTATGAAAGTGAGCACAGGAACAGGTTTCTTTAAATCCATTTTCTATTGGTGTGAATTTTTTGTGATTTTTCTTTTTCCTCTTGCCCCCAAATCCATCTCATATTTCACAGATGAGAAAACAGAGTGATGGTGTGTCATATCCAGTTACATCAGTCACATTGGCAGTCATTACTGACACAGCTTAATGCAGTCTGACTGATGTAATCAGACACAATGTCTCTCACAGTATACTGTGTCACCCTGAGAAATATAAAGAGACACAGATTTCAGAAAGACACAGTTAAGGGTTGTTTTAGAAAACAAATAATAACCCATGGCATTGTGTCTATGGACGTGCACCCAAAAAAGTAGGTTCTTCTGGACAGAACAAGACCAGTGTGCTAAATTCATTTCTGTAGGGTATATAAGGGGGGTTTTTTTAGCCCACTTGAATGAACTTCATTCACAAATGAATTAACGCAACTTTCTGCAATAGTAGTTTCTTTTTGTGTTCCTCATCTAAAGCATGATGATATCCATGTCAAAAAGTTATTTTGAGTGCCTCCCTTTTTGGGATACCCAGCTTGTGACCTCCTCAATGCACCTGATTTCAATGAGCTGATCTGAGGTATCTCATGTTTGGTGCTCCAAAGCTGAGGTGGCCCAAACAACTCATGACAATGAAGTGTATTTTAACTCTTGGAGATACTGTGTAGCATCAATGCTGTTTTTTTCCGTGGTGGGTGTGTTCACTGATGGTATTTTGAGTGTACTCTACTGTTCAGCTCAAATGCAAACAAAGCTTGTATTCCTACTTCTTTATATGTCGTTAGAGCAGAGATAATGTTTTTCATCATTAGAGGCAGATTCCAGACTAGAGGTGCTCAACTGGACCTAGTCATTTCCCAAATTCGTTTGAATTTATTGATCTGAAGTTCAGCTTTAGCTTTCCTGACCTCTAGAACATCATATGAAACCTGAGGCCCACTGAAGTCAGTTCCAAGATTCCCATTCAGCAAGGCAAGCTCAGATGTGTGGAGCTCACTTCTGGGACTGACTGAACTTGAAGTTGTTTGAAGATTGTCCAGCTCATTAAAGTGACTATTGGATAAGACGTACCACTTAAAGTTTCTCTGAAGGGTGCTGAGCCTGTGAAAAACTACTTCACTAAGCCAGTGAGAACTGAAAAGTCCATCGAAATAGAAAAGATATTGATCAGTAACAAGAAGAGAAACACCTATTTATACCAAGAAAAAGAGAAAAAATGTGGCCCTACATCCTGTTTTGGGATTCATCCATGTGACTAAAATCAAAGTAATAAGTATTAATGTGATTCTGGACTCATAAATTCTACTGGAGACATCATCAAGCTGTAATTAAAAGAGGCATTTAAATTAATGTGTTGGACATAAATGTAGCTATCAAAAGTGTTTTAAAAATATAGAACTTAATCTGCACTTCTGTCTCCATCTCCAGAATTATCTTCTAATGTCTGTTCTTAAAACAACATCTCTAACCTGATTGGTTGAGTTTTTTCCCTAAAAGTGCAAATATTTTGTGCTTTAAAATAGGAAAAAGAAACAAAATTTACAGGAAAACAAATGTATTTGTCTGCCTCTCTCTTCCACCAGCATTTTAATCATCACTTTACAACCTTGCTATCTCTGAACTGAGATCCATTTTGGCTTCCTCAGCTTAATTTCCATTCAGCATTATTTTGCTGTTTTGGGAAGTATTGACTGAGAAAGCAACAGAACAGTTTTTATACAATGTCTGTGGAAAATGCAAGAACGCGAGCATGGACTTGCTCAGCACAAGGACCCACTGATACCTTCACAAAAATATTAAGTCATTATAAAGATGTCATTGCCTGGTGTGCACAATAGATGCTTCTGTTTAATCTTTCTAGAGGAGGGCTGTCCCATTTGTAGTAGTGGTAATTTGAAATTGAGTTTGTCCAAGCTGGTGGCTTCAGGAGTGCTGGGTTGCTGCATGAGTGCCTAAGGCAGGGCGGGCTTTCAGCTGGGCAGCCAGACCTTTTGCCACAGGATTCTTAGACTTCATTTCAGCTGTGCTTGAACACTTTAACCTCGCAGCTGGACAGTCATGGCACTGCCAAGGGTTACAGCTCTGAGAACTCAGCTGAACCCTTGAAAGAAAAGCTCCTAACTAGGAACGGGTATCTCAAAACAACAGTGAAAAACAGAGAAGTTACAAAGCTGATGTGAAGAGGGGTTTGCAGATAGAGGAGAACATGTCATTTGTATTGAGCAACACTAACCTGAGAGGTAATGGTCTGTCACAATGACTGGCAACTGGCCAGGCCTGGGTTCCTAATCTCATAGCTGTATCTCCTAAATCAGGGCAGCAAAGGAGCTGCCAGTCTGGGTACCCATCATCCACTGAAAATAGCCCTGGAAGGCAAATTAATATCCTGCTTGTGCCAGCCAGGTAACACAGAAAGGCTGCAATAAGGGCCACAGTCATGAAAGTATTTGAATAATTTGTAACAGGAGGTGAAATACCTCTGCTTAAAACAAGCTACAATTTGAGCAGGTGATGCACCACCCTGAGTATTCCTGTTTCTCAGCTCTGATCTCTTGGGTTCTTAGATAAACCCTGGGATCCAAATCACTGCAGATTGGTGCTTATGGCCTTGCCCACAACAACCCAGTACACCTGTGTAAGAGTAAATGGTCAGTGCTGTTTGACTGACATCACAATTAGATTCTAATTATTTAATAAACTTTAGTGTTTAGTCAGGTTTAGGCAAGAGGAAAAAAAAAGGAAATTTTTTTTTTTCTGATTGATTACACAGAGGTGACAGTTGAAATGCGTAACATGCTATGTAATTTTAGGTGAAAATTAATTAGCATGAATAAGCAAGACACCCCATGGTGTCACTGTTTAGTCAGTTTTCTATGGAGAATCACACTTTATTAGGAAAACCAGTCCTTTTTTTTTGGTGTTTTCAAGACATAATAAAAACAAACAGATTAAAATTAGTAACTGATGCATCACCTTATCATGAGTTTTCTTTCAGCAAGGAGGTAACTGTTCTGTGCCATCCGTTCCGCTGCTGTTAGTGAGGGAAACGGGGTGGGGGAAAAGATTAGCAAAACCTAAGCAAAAAAAACTCAAAGAAATGCTATCATTCTTTTCCAGTGCTGGGACTTCCAACTCCTGCTTGGAAAAATTGCTGCTGGACCTGTTCATCCGTGCTTTTTGATGACAGTACTGAAGAAATTTGTCTGGGCAACATAATTAGCATCACCTGGATGGAAGTGAGGGCTGTCAGGGGCGTTTTAAATGCTCTCAGTCTGGTGCTGTGTGACAATGTGATGGCCATATACAGCGTTTTGACTCTCTACATTACTGTGATAAGTGACCTAAAGGAAAGGGAGAAACAAGAGACTGCTTAAAAGACTTAAAAAGACCAACTCTTTCGATAAATACAGTGGCTAGAACAAATAGAGCAAGGAAGCCTGTTCACATGTTAAATCGATTAAGATGTAGTTGATCAGAAAGTTTAAAGGAATAATCTCAGTGTGACTAATCTTAAATGTGATCAGAGTTAAAATGTCTTGGTGATTTCATGTAGATAAGTATTTGACAGGAGTATTAGATGGGAAGACATGTAATTAAAGACAGGATGCCCAGACTCAGTTTTTACATCTGAAATTTTAGAAGACCTTTATTCTTGGTGTTTAGCTTTATGCAAGAGTTCAGCCTCAAGATGGCAGACCTATAGAAATTCATAGCAGCAGAAGAGCTGGATATTGTGTTTACCAGTGAGTTATCAATAACAGTGTGGGGAAAAAACATGTATTACTGTGCTTTGGGATATTTGGCATATGCTGTAAAGGGACATTTGGAAACAATAGGATCTGTGATTTGCAGAAATACTGAGGGAAAGACTATTAATGATTTTATTCACTGTTGCTTTAGTAAGACTCCTTCTTCCCCTTGGTTTTGGTGAGTTAAAAAACTTATTTCAGGAATGAAAACCAAGCCTCCCACCCACATATTTGGCCAAAATTTTAATGCTGCCAAGAACAGTCACTGCCTTCTTGCTTTTTTTCCATTTCTAAAGAAAGTCTCAAAGGGGAGCTCTTATGTGTACACATAGCTGGGTCAGTCGATGTTTTGTCTTAAGCATGTGTTTGAATAGTTCTGAGGGATTTTTTTTTTTGTTTAATCAAAACCCCTCAGACAATAGAGGGTGACCTTATTATTGCAATCAGTTGGGGTTTTCTGTTAGTTTGTTTTTAATAAAGAAACCAGTTTATATAACTGTGGGCTTCCATGACCATTGTTTTACTGTAGATTCTGAACCCTCCCTCATCACTCCACTCAGTTCTGATCCATTTGTCATTTTAGAGGTTTTATGAAGTGTTACAAAGAGCTGAATCTGTTTTGTCCCATCTATTGAGGGTCAGAAGCAAATAAAACCATTGCACAGGGACATGCTGCTAATGGGGATGTAGTACACAACATAATAAAAGACTTAGCTTTCCTTTCTTCATTCTTGGATAAACCCACATCAGATATATTTAGTTTTAAGCATATGTGTAGACTTTGCTGAATAATCAGATTGCTTGCAGTAAAGATGAATGAACATACTTAAACTCATGAAGCCTGTTCTCAAATGCCAAAAAATGGCGTTTCAGGCCATTTCAGAATTGTTGCAAATGAGGTGGGTGAGAGTTGCCAACTTTACTTTGTTTACTTTTTCCACCGACAAGTGTTTCTGTGTACAGATAATGTAGAACACTGAGACTGTGTTTCCCTCAGGGGCATTACTTTTCAAACAGGAACAGAGGAGACAACATTCTAAGAAACAGTAAATGCTTGGTTATGCCTCCCCAAATAGGAAGGGGAGACTCAAGGATGTTTGTAGTACCTGGAGTAGATTTTATTCTTCTTTTTGCTTGTACTTGATTGTATTTGAAGCTTTATAATGGCCCTTTAAATCTGGTGTAGCTTGTGCTGCCTGGGAACAGACATGTGCTTCTCCTTATTTCATGCCCTGCTCTTGACTGGTACAAAGATAAGCAAGCAAAAATAATTAACTTTGTAATATTTCAAATTTTTCTTACAGATGGAGGAGGAACAATTTCAAATTAAAGCAGCTTTTCTCCCGCAGAAAACCAGATACATAATTGTATCACTTCAAATTTTTGTTAGACCGTATTTTATTGTTGAGAAGTGTCATGTTGCTACACTGAATAATGTAACATGGGCTGACCTACTTGAATGTTGAAACACTCTTTCACCTGTCATCATTTTTGAGCAAATGGAAAGATTTGTTCTTGTCTTCAACAGGAAGGACAAAACAGAGCAGATGTTTGCAGGCATGAGTAAACCTCAGTGGACTAAGGTTGCAACATATATTGTAATCTCCAAATTTCATCAAGACTACTCTTTATCTAAAGATGGTAAACCAGAAAGCTGTGATCTATAACATAAAAATTCAGGACTATGTTTCAGTATGTTGTATTAGTAGTTAACACCTACTGGCTGCATTGCACAAGAATATTCAGTACCTTCTATTATAAAGGTTAATATTTAATACACACATATTCCGAAACTTCTGAAAAAGCAGATCAACTCCTGAGCTAGAGGACACAACTTTAAGTAGCCTATAAAAGGAGACAACATGTCCAAGCATTTGTTATGTAGGTGTCGTTTCAGAATACTCAATTTCTGTACTGAAAGAGCTCCCCAAATTTTTATTAGCCATCTGTTTATAGTAGGTGTGCTCTTGTTTCTTTCCATTTCACTGTAATTACTACTCTGGCAACTAGAACAAGTTGAAATTGTTGCTTGTCTTCTGGAAGTTCTGCTTTCATTACATATGGTTCTCTCCATTAAAACACAGACCAGTTGCTCAAGCCACCTTAAGGGGAAAGCACTCGGCATGCTGCTCCCAAAATTAGGCATGCAGGCACATTAACAGTGGCAGTAATTGCGTACATTATTTGCTGGCTGGAGCACTGAGTGTGTGTGCATAAATTTTCAAATTATTATACTGGCTGCAACTCATTGCTAGTGAGCATCCTTTCATAGGAAATGAAATATCCTTTGTAGGTAACTATTTATGTTTATACTTAGGGGTTATAATGATTAATGACAAATGTTTTCATGTTTGCTGTTCTCAATTTAACGCCATATGTGTTGGCCTGACCTTTGAATGAACAATGTGGTGGGTGCTGCTTGGAAAATATGGAACAGAGTGGATTATGCATATTGCTTTTATACAGCAAAGGAAAAGTGGAGGAGAGGAATCCACTTGAGGATTCCTCGGTAACTACTAATCCTCTCCCTGAGGAGCAGGCTCAGCAATAGACACAAAGCTGTTCTAAGAAATGCTTTGATTCTGTCTGATCATTGGTTCTTTTCTGTTGCTGCTGTCCTCTCCTCTGGGACCCATATAGCCTATACATAGTGGCTTGGGGGCTACTTTCCTCTGCTTTCAAACTCTGTCTTGGTTGCCTTTAATTCTGATCAAGGACTGAAGAGACAGTTCTGTCAAAGCTACTCTTGCAGCTGGTTGATACTCAAAAGGCCAGGCTTATGTGTTGCTATTCAAAGCATATTCCTGTCCAGAAGTGAAGGCGTTCTCTATGCTACGCGTAGGAAGGATCTTAACTATAGATGGGGATAAATAACCTTGTTGCATGAAGGTACTGAGGTAGGAATGATCTCAGCCATATCAGGGCACCTCTGGGATTTTGTTTTTTTTGAGAGAAAACTTTTTGGAATTCTTCTCTTCAGTTTTATCCCACCTTAATGAATGCTGATCTACCCAAAGCCATGAAGGAGTATGAGTCAGTTCACAGTTCTTTAATGTTTATGTGTGGAATTTCTTTTGCTTTTTAGATATTAAAGTAAATAAGAGAAGTTGTTTTTTCCAACAAAGAATGAAAGACTGAAATTCAGAGGTAATTGCTGAAAAAGTTTGTCTTCTGTTTCAGCCCTAGATATTTTTAGATACTGCTCAAGAAAGATTGTGAGTTTTTCTGTACAGCTCATCTCAGCTGCTCACCGCCAAGTTAATTAATACCTGTCTAAAATTCTGTGTAGCTCAAATAATTGTCGTCACAGTTCCTCTCATTCCTTTCTTTTTTCACTTAAATATGGAACATTTATATTTCTATGGCTTTCAGATATTTAAGTCATAGTATCAAGAATGTACTCTCAATTATCTGTCAGAATTAATGATCAAGTTTACCCACAAGTGTGTAATTTTTCACTGTATACAAAATAAGGAGGAAGGCCATATTTTAGTACCTACAGGCTGCTGTAGGTATAACATTATTTTGATGTATTGCACAGCCTCCTCAATGAGATGATTGCAGGAGTATTTTGCATGTGGTAGGTGCATAATATGCAGATGATATTTGTAGCTGACAGCAGCCATCACACTGACTCATACAACACTTGTGCTGTAAATTTTCTTTGAGCAGCAGACACATCAGCAGGATCTCTTACATATCTGAGTATTACATTGTGTATGTTTTCACCTGTGTTCAAGCAGTGCCGTGGCCTAGTTTGTTTTACCCTTAGGAAGCAATATTGTAATGCTTGTGTTCTCCAGGTTCCTGTATAGTGACATTGAGGAAAATGCATTGCTTCCTTGAAAATAAAAGATTTGGCTGGACGAGGCAGTTGTCAAAGATGAAACATTAGCAGTCTTGTTGCTATAAACTTGCTGGTCTGTTCCTGATTTATGGTTTAGATTGGGCCCAGGCAGGGCAAATGTTCTGAGCTGCTGCTGTGTTCAAAATCAGAGGAACACCAAAACATTTTAATAGATATCTGCTTTTTAGTGCAGTTACATACATCATCTATAACATCTCACAAAATTCATTTCAGTGGATTTGTACCCAGTAAAAACAGGTGTCACTCTAATTATAGACTGGCATTAATTCTATTTGAATGTGACTGAGAGTTCTTTCAAAAAGAATTCATTTTAAGTCCAGTGGTATATTGCAAGGTACAGTTCCTAAATTTCTGTTAGGGTGATGTTTCCACCAATCTCTTTTCTTAGAGCAGTTTATTTCTCAGAAACCAAGCTCTAGGTTTAATGCCTTCTTTAACAGACTACCCCAATCTCACAGCTTTTTAGTGTCTAATGAAATATAGCTATGTAGTGAAACTGATTAAGTTGAAAATAGCAGTTTTTGTAATGAGGAAGGAGCATAAAAATGATTTGGGACTAAGATACTGATTAGATTTTAAAGCTGAAATCTAAATAATGAGATCTGCCAATTTGATAAGTGATATTTGGATGCAATTTTAATGAAGACAAGCCCTTTTTTGAGCTAAAGGAATGTTAGGTTAATAATAAGTTATTTTCAGGATTTTGTTTACCTTGGAGAGTACATTAGTTACAGTGGTGACACCTGCATGTTCTGCAGGCTGGTCTTACCTTTTCCAGCAATTAAATTGTGGCCCTAGGAAGCTGAGTGCTAAAACACATTACCTTTAGAGAGGTGAGAAATTTGCCCTGAAGCTTCATTTTAATATATGACAAGCTGTTGGGCAGTATAGATAAAATCAAGGTAGTATGATGAAGGAAGGAAAACTGTTAGAGAGAAACCTGGAAACAAGGAAAAGTGAACTTCCTTTCCTGACGTACCACAGGCAAGTTGAATAATCAATCTAAATTGGAGTGTATTTTCCATCTTTCTTCTTTACTTCTTTACTAGTTCTTGTGCTTTTGTGTGCTTTTTTCAAACCACATATATGATGTGGTTAACAGGTCAGGTTAACCTGACACTTGCTCTGTTTGAGGAATGCAGTGTTATCATGACAACTGGCTCCTGAGACTCTTTCAGACCTTAACGACGATGTAATTATTAGCAAGAAGAAGACATCACAACCAACCCTATTTTAAACAACTGAAAATGTAATATATGACATTATTCCTTCAAGGAGGACAGGAATCCTGCTGCATAGTGTCAGCAAACACAGCTCTCTAGTCATCCTGTAACTCGGTTGCCACAGCAACCTGGTCCCCACTTGCAGCAAAGGAAGCAAAACATATGGTAGAAATATTGTACTGCTCCAAGAAATATCAAGATTTCCAGACCAATAAAGCCTCAAGTTCAGATTTTACCCCAGAAAAATATTAATCAAACTGCTTTACTGTATATAGAGGAAAATCATGGAAGTTAATCCAAAAATAAGATTAATAACATGTTTCCTAGTAAACCACCTAAGATGTAAATGAAGAATTAGTAGTTTAAAGCTAGGAAGTTAAAAGGGGAATTGTTTACACTTCAGTCTGGATATTTTTCTATCCTATGGACTGACAAAGCCTGTGAGAATACACTGAACGTTTCCTGAATCAGAAGTTACTGAGAAGTCTTTCTTTGAGTTACTTGTGGACATAGGGCTCATTTTTTCTCTCACTGCAGTGAACCTACATTTGTGTCTATAAAAAAACATCCTCAGTAGTGCTGGCCAGATTATCTTGTTGTGTTTTGAAAGATACTTTGACAAAAATAACTCCTTCCTACAGAACATAACTGCTTTTCATCTTTTCCAAAAATCTGTCAACCATTGGAATTTCAGGTTGATTGTTTTGTTCTTTTGTTTGAATGAAAATATGTTTGGGTTTTTGTTTTCATTTCTAGAAAGAGATCTACTAAAGAGAACTGTTTTCTGATAACTTTAAAATAAGCCATTATTAATCTTAAAAAAAAATATGATTTGCCCTGATGGAAATGAAGGAGAGCAAAAGTCAATCCATGCACCCGCTGTTTTCCAGTTGTTTCCAGCAGAACACACGCTACAACCTGACATATCAGTGAAAGATTCATAATTTTTTTGCCTACCAAATAAGCTTCTCTAAGTCACGATGACCAAAATAGACACTTCCCACATTCTGCTCATTGAATTCATTTTCCCAGCATACCACTAGGTATGCTTTCTGGTGTAGATGAATGTTCTTCTTTTTCACCAAAATGGGATGCTGAATAAAGTAATGCATTTGGAATGTTTATCTGGTTGATCCTTAGTATGCTGGTTGTCAGACAGAATAATGAGTGTTCCATCTCTTTTTAATCGGTGCCAGTTTTAAGACAATAATTCTTGGCATTGTTTTGCAGCTGTTCTGAATAAATTTATTTTTCACAGCATCAAAAATAAAGTATTCTAATGCATATGAAAAATTAAAAAAAAATTATACAGTGGTGCAAATGGAAACAAAGCTTTGTTTTTTTCTTGTGTAGAAGGGAATTGAAAAGTAGCCTGATTAACAGTTTCCTGACAAGCAGTATGTGTTAATAACTATCTTTATTCATTTTTCAATATCTTGCAACATAGTTAATTTGTGTTGTATAAATACATTAATGTAAAACAATCCCTTTTCGGACAATATCTTGGCCTTCAAAATTTGTGTAGCACACTAATTTCATACCCTGACTTGGAAGAACTCACAAGGATCATGAAGTTCAACTCTTAAGTGAACAGTCTTATTAAAAGCAAGTATTTTCAGCATGAAGCACTATCAAGAAGTGGAAGCTACTGCAAAATATAGAGGGTCACAAATATGCCTTGATTAAGCAATACTATTTAATGTTGAAGCCATTGCATTAGAACAGTGACTTGCATTTACTTTCAGATGAGTGCTTTGAACACACCTGCTGTGTGTTGGAGCTCTGATGAAAGTCCAGCTAAGTTTCTCAGATCTTTATAAAATTGTCTGCCTCTGTTGTCTTCTTTACAGCAACACAGCTCTATCACGGTCCTTGGCTTGCAGGAGACGGAGAGGCTTCATTGAGTCTTCAGGAAGGGAAGGAGTTTTGAACTAACAATTAGGTGAGTTTAGAAGAAGCAACTGCCACAAGGTTTTGCTGTGATGCCCTGGTCTCAGGTATGGTGTCAGATTAAAGTCTGCGAAAAATGTAGCTAACAGCTAATAAAAAATTAATTCTAAATTCAAAATATTGTTTTCTAAACAGGGAAGGCAGCATAAATGGACTATGTTTTGACTCAATGTCAGTTCTACAGCTGACATTTATTCCAGCCATTTTAGTAGTAGCACATGGACATCAAGTCATTGCCCATTGCTCCTCAGGAGAGAGTTCTTCACAAGTTAGATGCTCTGTTCTCCTTTCTGTCTGTACACCTCTGCAATCTGTTTCGGAATGCAACAGCCCCCTGTCATGAGAACCATAGTTTGGGCTTGATGAATGGACTGTTGTTTCTGTTTTACAAGAAAAACAAATACGCTGAAAACATCTGCAGTATGTTTCCTGAAAAGTTTGCTGATGACACAGAATGAAACTGGATATCTTTGTAAATTGACTTCATGCTGCAGAGAAAATTTTAGACTGTTTCCCAGTTCCCAGAGTCTATCACTAGGTAAAAGGAACAGTTGGGGTCCTTTCCAAGCCTGATTTGTGAAAAACAAATTGTTGCAGTGTTTGAGGTTTAGTTAAGATTTTACTGGGTTAAATTCTGAAGAGAAATAAAGGCCTTTCAGTTGTCACCTTGAAGATCAAGGACAAGGATAAATATAGGACCTGGAACACAGCCTGATAGAAAAGGAGGTAAGACTTGAAATGACAGAAGGCAGCATTGAGCACTGAGGTGTTAAATATGACCGCTGTTACACTACTAAGGCCAGGGTGGAAAATCATATAAAATAAGTATGATTCAATGGGCAAGTTCATATATTGATAGGTTTATCAAGCAATATTTTCATGTACAGTGCTATTTAAGTAGCCTGTTGATCTTTTGCAGTAATACTAGTAGTTGTAAAGAAGTTGGACACTGTTTTATAAAACTTTATATATTTAGTAACCTAGGCTCAAGCATGCTGCCCCATGAACTTCCATATAAACAGTATCAATCACAGCGTTGTTTTGCAGTGATCAATGGAAGATCTCTGTGACAATAAGCTGGGAAATGGTTTTTCAGAACAGTTTATTTGTCTAAAGAGTAAAATACTTCCCCACCTGTGGCTGTGCTCCCTACAGAGAATTTAATTCAACCCTTATTTTCCCTATAGAGAGCAGAATGTTTCAGCCCTCTGATCTGACCCTCAGTGTTGTTTCCTTCCTCATTAGAGTGCTCTGAGCACACTGTGCTTTGATATAATGCACACAATGTGCAGGTATCAATTTCCTTGACAGGCACCAGCTCTGGTTTATTTAGTGAATGGCGTTATTGAGATCCCAATTCTGACTAAGCCCTTTGGCTGTAGCTCTTCTCTCTCTTTACTTTAGCATTCACTGCTTATAATAACAATGTTATAAAATAATCAGAAGCCTCTCCGAATGGGCAAATGGGTAATTCTATTAATATATTTTAAATATGCTAAAAGAAGTAGAATCAGCCACTTTAGATGTTGCGTTGGGGTCTACATTAGACCTAATCAAGGTAGACATATACAAACTGTATGTTTTTATGTGTGTGTACATACACTGATTTTAATATCAGGAAAAAACTGTCAGATTTGCAAAATGCCAGTTTATACTTCAGGCCAATCTATGGAACATACTGTTTATCAACGGATGTAATTTTACCAGTAGGATTATACCATAGTATTGAAGAGATTGGCAAATTTGGGAAATTGCAGAATAATGACTATCACTAAAATTATAACAACAGGGATTTTTTAAAAAAGTCTATTTTTTTCTGAAGAATAGCTATACCTGAAGCTTTACTCGCTGAATAAAAATTTCTCTACTTTCAAACATTTTTCAATTTTGTTCAGCATTGTGTATTTTTAATTAACTCTCTGAATTATGATTATTTTTCCTGCAGTTCAAGCAGTGAAGGTCAAATGTAATCATAGTGATGACTTTGCTCTCTCAGGAGCTGCTTATAACATAGAAATAAATCTTTTTTTTTTTTTTTTTTTTTAAAATTAAGACTGTGTTTTACCTAGTAAAGCAAAACTGATTGGCTAACAGATACCTTAAGCTAAAAGTCCTTCATGCTCTTTCACATTTTCATGGAGTGCTTTAGTTATTGAAAAGAAAATAACAAGATTAGGACCATGTTAAATTGTTATATCAAGGACTGGAAAACAGGCCTTTAAAACAAAGTTATATTCCACACCTCTTCTAAATCCCATTTTAATTCAACTTACTTCTACAGGTTGAAAATGTCATTTGCCAAACCCCTGAATTATAAAACACAAGAACTCCCACAACATTGTCTTCAGTACTTTGTGAATTTTGCCTTTCAATGAATTTGCTTCTTTAGCAAAATTATACTTAAGAAAAAGCTTTGTAATAGTGGTAATAATAAACTAGTGACAATTTTGTACAGAGAAAGTTCATTAATTTCAAGTACACAAAAAAGATTTTTTAATTAGGTTATACAGATTACGTGAGACAGAATATGGTATTATTTTTCTTGTGAATTTGTAGGTGCTGGACTCTATCCTACCAGTTCTTTGGAATCATGTCTCCCTGAAGTTGAGCAAAAAAATGTTCTGACATTGCTTACATTTTCTCAAATTTATGTACATATATCTAAGGTAAAATAATTAAATTTTTATGCAGGTTCAAGTTGTGATAATTTGGGGGCCAGGCAATTAATCTTGGCCAAATGAACGTCTTTCATTTAACATCCTTGACTCTCTGTTTCAATATCTTAATGTTGATGAAAAGTCTCTAGGATGTGCTTGGGTTTTCTGGAAGAGGTGGATTGTCTGTTTGTGGTGGTGGACCTGTTTGTAAAACACGCTATTTATGCTTATGCTTCATGCTGAGACTTAAAGAAGTCTAGTTACTTAGCTAAGTGTACTTGAGTTAGTTTACTGAATCTCAAAGTCAGACAAAGTCCTTCAGGACTTTGTCAGAAAGAATGACTTACTCAGCAAGGTATAGTAATAATCACCAGAAGGTATATTTATCAACCATTTCTATTCTGCAAATATTTGAAATACCTCCATCTTCCTAACAACAAGAAAATGCTTCAGGTGGTAAACAATTATCTGCAACTGTTGTATACGAACATCTGGACCGACACATCTAAACACCTGAGATCTCCCCACTGGATTCACTTCTGTGCAACGATGGTGTGCAGTGCCATGGGCAATTCAGATAAACATAATCTGACAAAACTGGATTGGGATCTGAACCTGCTCCATTATTTATACAACATCATACCAAGCCCAGATAAAAACCTCATTCATCCCTCATTTTTTGTTGCATTTATATTTGACGTTGCCATTTCCTCTTGTGTTAAGGTGTAACTCGTCAAGGGGATCTTCCTGACCAACATATATTTGTTTATCACATGCTCCCAAACCCCTCACTGATCCAGAAAATGGAGACTGAATGGAGAAAATGCACTTAGTTTACAAGCAGTATTTAGTTTGTACTATACAATCACTTAAATGAATTCATCTATACATTTGTAAAACTGAATTTTCATAGGCAGTTACTTTAACAGTGCTCTGCAATAATGTTATCGCTGAGCAGCTGTTCTAGAACTCCATCACTGACCAGTTATTGAGGGGAGCAGGACTTTAACATTAAGTTAACCAAGTCAGTGACTTGTACTAAATAAGCAACATGACTTCATTCCATGTTACAGAGTGGAATATGCTATAGATAACACAATGAAAAATGACTGTTCGGTGATTACATACAACAAATGTAGACGTAGATATGAGATACCGTTTCTTTAACACTATCATATTATGACAATTTAATTTCCTACCGAGGATGAATAATTTTACTGAGAAATAATTTATCACCAATATTAATTCCAATGTTGGATGGTCTCTCAAATCAGCTGGCTACATTATTTAAATCTCAAGATTTTTACTTCTGTAAGTCAAAGTACTCTCATAAATATATTCTTTTCAAAGAAGTGCCATGTTCCTTACTTTGGAAAGTAAAATAGTTCATGGTCAAAATGAATCTTTACTGCAAATTTTACTAGGAAATTTTTAAAAAGACAATTTTTCTGTCACTTATCTGTGTAGTCTAAAGGCAGATGATCATGAAGTGAGCCTAAAATTTCAATTTCCCTAAATAATATCCCCCACCCCCAATTTAGAATTCAGAGGTAAAAAAAAAAAAAATTTAAAAAAAAATCAGAAACTTGTATTTTACTTATCCTTATGGCTGTGTCATACTATAATACTCTGTGCATTGAGGCATTTGGCCCTATTTGTCCTTAAGGAGTGTTGTAAAGTTTATTAAATTTCTTTTGGAGAATAGCTCAAATACCACAGTGGTGCACTAGAAAAACCCATGAGGAAATAATTATGACATCTTCAGCTCTGAATTTTGTGCAATAAATAAGAGTCAACATCTACTCATTAACCTACTAGTGCCTGTGTTTGTTACACCACAGAGCTTCCTCCATAAATAAATGAGGGAATGGTTAATGCCAGTAAATGAATGCTAATTCTGTCCCCTCTAATCTTATACTTGCAGTCAGTTTTTAGTCTCGGATATCAGGGGAAAACACAAATTACTGCCAATGAAGGCAACACAGCAACAGAAAGGAAAAGTACATTTGTGAATCAATTGTCATGAGGATTTGCATGTAAAATTTAAACTCCTGTTAGCATTGCACTCAATTCTTCTTACACTGCAAAATTCTGTTTGGAATCCTTCTCTAATGCTGAATGTGTTGATATGACAGCAGGACACATTTCCTTCCTCACCTATCCTTGTAACCCCTGAACAGTTATCTCAGTGCCATATATATATATATTTCTAACCTGTTGGATCCTCTGTGTGATGGTTTTGGCTGCATTTGGAGCTTTGTACAAAAAGACATTCTCAGCAGGAGGAATGTTAATGGACTTAGTTGGAGCTCCTTCAAGCAGCTGCTCACTTTGATCTTTAAAGTGAATCATCTCAACTCAGAGATGATCAGTGAGCGAAGCTTAGGGAGGTTTGACTGATCTCTGCACAGTCTGCATGGTAATGAGTCTACTTGTTGGGATTACCTGATCCTTTCCTTTTGTGCTGCTTACAAAGTTAAGGGATTGCCATGGCATCTGGGGTTATTCTTGGTTGTGCTTAGCTCCCAAAGTGAGGTTTTTGCTATTGCTTTGAAGATACCAGTCTTTAAACATTACGATTTCCTTGCCTGTTATCCTGCTCTTCCTACAAGCTTTTTGCATTGGGGTGTGCACTGGGTAGCCAGAGGCATTTGGGTGATAAATACTTGAATTTCAGCTCATTTCTCATTATATATTCCATTACTTTTACGGTGTCCCTAACATGACTTTGATGCAAAATTGGTGATGTTTTTGTTGAGGACTTTTAGTATACCAGTTGTTGAATATGGTGTTGTAAAATCAGTGGAGCCAAAGTTAGAAACGTTACAACAAACAATCAAATAGCTTTGCCTGGAGCCTAAAATCAAGAATCTGAATGTTTAATGATATGCTGAACAGAAGGGGTCCATAGACTGTGATGGGGAGATATCTTCCTATTCTGAGCTATGCTGAACTTTTTTTGGCCCTTTAAAAAACAACAGCATTAAACCAAAGATGGAGAATAACATTATCAGCCCTTTTTAGCAAGTAATAATATTTAAATGCCATATCTAATTTCTCAGAGGGTATGGATTTTTTTAAATTTTTTTTTTTTTTACATCATGCAATGGGAGAACAGGAGAAATGTATATCACTTGATATTTCCTGAGGTACAGATGACCAAAGTTGTCCTGCATTTCTGTTTATCATCGCAGATATCTCTTTACCTACCTGTGAAGAGAACAGGCTGCTTAAGGTGTAGTTATACTTAAGTAAGTATACTTAAGATATAGTTTGATCAAATTCTCAGCATTAGGGTAAGAAACCTAAACCCATTAAATGAAACTGTGATTTTGTCTTGAACTAAAAAAAACCAAAACCACCACCAACAAAACAACAACCAAAAAACCCCCACTCTGTTAACTGTTTTACTGATCTTAGTTATAGTTCATGCATAGTAGTTCAAAAGACTCCTAAAAACAAAATGCATTTGCTAGGATTTTAAGAACTGTATATAGGATGTGTAGCTCAATCTTCAAGTTCAGATACATCTCTATTTTATAAGATGGTAGCCTTTGTTTTCTCTTCTTAGAATTGGAAGACACATAAATATTTTGAGTACAGTTCATGAAGTAAAGAAAAATATCACACTGCATTTTTGTAAATGGGAACTTCAAATTTTCTAGAAATTATAATTAAAACCCCTTGCATTTAGTATAGTTAGGAGCATAGGTGAGATGCAACTTTCCTTTTTTCCTCCTTATTTACAACATGTTTCAGAGTTTTATGACACATTTCTTGCAGTTTAGACTGGCTGTAAGACTGGAGGATAAATCATTTTGAATGGAGGAAAAGAACCCCCTTTTATTATAATGTGTGGAATAAACTCCCTGTTCTAACTCTCACTGAAGTTTTCCTGCATGTCCAAGGAGACTGCATTGCTCAATTTGCAGAACACTGAACCAGCATGTGAGGTCGGGTTTATGCACAGCTTGCTCTGCCATTTATTCCTCTCTGCAGAACAGATTAATAATCTTCCTTTCCCTTATGAGGGACTTTTGAACCTACCAATAACTGTGAGATTATTAATATGCATATTATATTTGCTTCTCATTTTAAATTATTTTTGCCACCAGAATGCAAATCTGTCCTCTGAAATGAACACGTTTGTTTCTAGAAATGTCTTTTAAAATCCAAAGCTAAGGAGAATTGCTGAAGATGGCCAGACTGCCTGGTGAACACTGCACACTCAGAATTAGTTACCAGTGGGATTCTGGCACTGCAGTGCTTTGTGATCATGGTGACTGTTCTGGCTAATGGCATCCTGTCTGCAAAGCTCACAGAAATATTCATAGCAGATTAGACTAATGCTCCATCTACTCTGATATCCCAGCTCAGATTTGGGCAAAAATAAAAGCATGTGAGAAGTTGACACTTTGTGGCAAGTCTGAGGAATGCTTTCATGACTTCTGAGAAAAGAGAACTACTTGAATCCAGGATAGGATTTTTGATTATAATGGCATGTAAGATTTTTCTTTTGTTGATATTCTCAAAAATTCATGAATCCATGCATGTTTATAGCCTTCACTATACCTTATCTCAGGGAGTTCCACAGTTCATCGTTGCATTAAGTGAAGAAGTGCCTGCTTGACTTTAATTTGAATCTCCACCTGTGAATTTGTATTTAAGGCTTTCTTGCAGTTGTAATGGAAGAGGCAGCTAACTGAGTTTTCTTTCACCTTTTCCATGTCTGTCATGATTTTTAGCTGGCTCTTGTTTGATGCTTTTCTAGTGTGGGAGTTCTAGCCTGTAAATATCTTCTTTCTGTGCAAGGTACTTGGTTATCTTTGATATTTTTTTGTCAAGCTCTGTTTCAAATTGTACTATATGCTTTTTCTCAGATGAAAGGAGCAAAATTCCACGTAACAGTCACAATGTGGGCACAATGCAGACTTTACCCAGTAACATTACATTTACTGAGGTTTTCCTCTGTTTAAAACGAATTCTGAAGCCACTGAACTGATATGTTCATAAGGCTGTTGTTTTAACCTAAGATCTCTGTTGCTTCTGGCAGTAGCTGGCTCAGAATCAATCCCTGAATGCATAAAATGAGAACTGTTTGGGTTTTTTTTGCCAAGTTCATTACTTTACATTTGTCTGGTTTGAATGTCATCTACCATCTTATCCTCAATCACTCAGTGCCACTCTTTTTTTGGAGTCAACTTTTGTTTTTCTTCCCCTAAAAAACTTACCATTAGTAGCAAACTCAATCTCCTCTCCATTCTCTTTTCCTGATCATTCCTGAATGTGTTGAGCAGCTGAGGCCCTAGCAAAGATCCCTGTGGGATTCCACTTGTACCTTCCCTTCACTGAGAAAATTGACTGTTTATTGCAGCTTTTCTTTCCATTCTTTTAGTTAGTTATCCCTGTGAGGACCTTCCCTCTTATGTCAGCTTAATTTAAGATCCTTTGGTGATTGGACCTAGTTGAATACTTTGTGGAAATCAGAGCAGGCTCTCTCTTGTACTCACTCAGTATATTTAATTTATTTTCAGTGATTTTTCTCAGAAAATTCTAGTGGACTGTGGGGTAAGACTGTTAAGGAAAAGAAAAGAAAAAGTCATGATAATTCTGTTTTGAAGTACAGACACTGATTGGCAAAGGGGGCAGACCAAGAGACTATTTAACTTCAAGTTTTAGTTTGTCTTGAAAAAGATTATGTACTTTCTCTACAAGAAATTTTGACATGCTACCTGTGCTTGATATTTTTTGTGTAATTACCTTCTAACAACAGACCATATTTAGCACTTGCTGGGGTAATGAGAGGTGGTAAATGAGTCTTTTCTGAATTCAGACCCATTTGACTCTTGTAACTCTTCAGTACCGATGTCTTGCTATCCAGTAGAATGATGTCAATTCACACTGGAAACAGAGAAAAAATGTACATTTTAGGTCTTAGCACATAACCTCAAACTGTTTGCAGCCATATTCTGAAGCAAAAATTGACCTGTGCTATTTGCAGTATAGATCGAATCCTAATACTTTGAAGACTGGGGGATTAAGAACAGCGTGACATTTTATAAATAGCAGTTTAACCACATAAGTGTGCCACTTCAGTGTACAAAGAAAAAGGTATTTACAGTCTTTTAAAAGTGTTCTCAAGGCAAAGCTGTAGTTTGTAGTACAACAGAATTTGCACAAATTTTTTCTGAAAATTTGTGAAGTAGTAAAAGTTGCTGCATTTCACTTTCTAGTGTTGGAAATATGTGTCACAAGAAAGGCCTGTCTTCTGAAACTGCGTGTCATTTTGCCTTGGAAAAACATGGAGACTTACCGATAAGGCACCCAACAAACATAAGATCCTTCTCTTCATATTTTTTTTAAGGAAAAGAAAGAAAAAGCCTGGTATTTTGAAGAAGCATATATGCACTTTGCTGCTGAATTCTTACATAGAATAATCTCTCTTGGTAATTTAGCAAGGCTCAGAAGAAAATACAGCAAAGTCTGGTTGTGCTATATTTGTGTAGCTCATAATAAGGGATAACACAGATGAGTGGTATTGCAATCTGAAATAGGAATGTTTGGAGACTACATGAAATACACTGCATTACTCAGGCCTCTTCCTATCTCCTTTTAATGATGGTTTATTGAATCAAGTGTAATGCCACTTTTCAGCTTTGATCACAGTAAATTTTATCCTGTAATTCCTCAAACTTTCAAATATACCTTGTGTTCTTTATAGAGACTGGAATAAAAATCAACCTGTGCTATATTCTAATCTAAAAATCTCTGTCATAAGCATCAGGAAAAGCAAACCCTCACATAAATTTTATTTTTTTGATTGTGCAAACAAACAAAAATGCTTCTAAAAAGATCGTATGAAATTATTATGTTCTCCACATAAAATTTTCATTTTCTAAAGAAATCTAAAAACTTAGTCAAAATAGTATAATGTGCTTTAAAGAGCTTTCAATGCTTCAATTACGTTTGTATGTAGCTTCCATAATGGATTATTAATAGAAGAAACAGACTCAGATTCAAGAGAAAGTATATATTTTATATACAAATGTATGTGCAAAACTTATCTATTTCTAATCATCTTCAGCATCACAGAAAGAGACAACTCTGAATTTTTCCCAAGGGGCAGGTAGCATGGAAAAGAAATAGAAATTTAAAAAACTTGACCTCTCAACCTTTATTCTGGGGGACAAAAGAGCTGAAATGCGGGACTTATTGCTCCTGTTAAAACCATAAACTGTGGCGTTTAATTTGTGTTTATCTCTACTTGAGTAATCAGAAAAAGTTTCCAAGTGCAATTACAGAACAAAAGATCCTGAACTGGAACTTATTACTGGTTTGGCAGGTTTGAGACCTCCCACTTACTGAATTGATTGTAATTTGTCTATAAATTGATTTTTCCCTCCAATCTTTGCTGGTTTGATATGTTAAAAAATTATACTGCTTTCTTCATTATTAATGCCAAGTCTGAAACAGAGAGAGAGATGAATCTTCGAAGTCAGGATGGATTTAAAAGGCATGAAAGTATAAGGTAAAAGTGGTAATTGCTGAGCACCAGCTGTGGCAGCAACGTGCGAGAACAAAAATATCATGTTAGTAAATCTTCTCCTCAAAGCACAGTTTTTGTTTGCCTAACTCTGCCAGACACCACTGGAGTTCAGGATGTGCTGATTACGTGCACCTTTTCTCAGTGTTTGCAGGTGGGTTGTCACCCACATCCTTGTTACCAGTCACCCTCTTTGGAGTGTGGAAATGTCCCATCATGCTGTAACAGCACTGCTTGGACTGGGATGGGGATGTGTCCTCAGTCTGCAAGACGGGATGTCTCTGAATGTCTGTAAAGCACTAACACCAGCAGAACAGGAGTTACAATGGGTACAAATGATAGATGAATACAGTATCTGGCTGGTATTACATGTTTGGGGGGTTTTTTTATCCCTGGAAGTGCTGAAAGCACTGAGACAGGTTGTACCCACTAACATCTCTAGTCCTACAGTTGTGTATTCTGGGGAAGTACAGGGAGAGTGGACCCTGAAAAGCAGCCAGGCCTCTGTGCTGTCAGTGGATGGCTTCACCCATGGAACTTGTTTGATGCAGCACAGCAGCTGCAAGGACGACTGGGCTGACTCGGGGCATTTATTTATTTTTCTTTTTAATATCGTGATGCAGGATGGCAGCATTACCATCATACATACTTGGTTTGTAAGTTACAGTCTTACCAAGCAGATACAATTTTTAAGATTCTGCTTTCTCATTATTATGCTTCCCTCCAAATGAGAACTGATGTTTCAAAGCCTAATAAACCAGAATAGTTAGACAAATAAAGTACCGTTGCCAAGCATATCGTGCTGAATACTGATTAACTCCATTTATATCAGTGATGCTGCTCAGGTGTACATTGGTGTGATGTAGAATAGAATTTAAAGAATGGGAGAAATGAATGGGAAGACTGATAGTCACTACAAGAGAGAATGGGCTGAAACTTTCAGCATGGTATTTTTAGTCTTCAAATTCAGAAATTTGTCTTTCTGCCAAGAGAGTATATCTGAAACCTGTGAATGTTCAGTCTTCCTCAGTTTCAGATAAACTGCACTGCATGTGTGCAGCAGAACCTGCTGCAAACCATCACCTACAGTAGTGCACTGAATCTTGGCTAAGTCAGTCACTTCTGCTCCCCTATTTCAAGGAGTGGTTTTCATTCATATTAATGATTGTGTTGAGAAAAACCATCATACTATTTTTTCCTCCCCTTAATCCCAGTGACATGTAGGGTTAATAAAAATTTTGTGTGGAGGAAGATTTACCAGTATTATAAAAAGCTAATGTGTGCATTTGTGTGAGGCAGATGTTATAGCAGCTTTAGAGATACAGTATGTTATTGAGCATTAAAGGAAATGTCTCATCCGGCCCTAGAAATGACAGAGGGATGAGTGTGGTTCTCCTGACACCAGAGATCAATCATGTCACATTAGTTTGCTTTATTTGACACTGTCATGTTACTTTATATTTCTTGGAGGTGATACAAACTCACTGGAAGAGAAATATCAAGCATGGCATTACACAGATTAGATGTATGGGCTGCTTTGGATATGTGTGTCTTTCCTAGATTGATTACTATTGTATTTCAAGGCAGCTCACATAATTTGCTGCATCAAACATGAAAATAAGCCTCTAGGTTTTTACACCATGACAGATCTAAATTATAATGACAGAACCCATTGAGGCAATATTTGAACACAGATTTAGAAGCTCAAAGTAATTCTGAAACCTCGGTGCCTTTCTTCCTTAAATGTTTTTACGACATAAACTTTGTATTCCCAAACTTCAGATTGATAAAGCAATAAAATAAAAAGCTGTTGCTGTGCTTGGGAAGGGTATGAATTCACAGATGTTTTCACAGTATAGTTCAAACTTAGAGGTTGGCCTGAATATTTATTTAGTGCATCTTAGTACACCCTTAATTAGAGTGGTAAAACACTTCTTAACCGGTTAAGTATCTGTCATGTAGGAACTCCTCTTCAGACATGGCTGCAGAGTCCAGGTCTCCTTTGAGCAGACATAAAATTCTGGAAAATATGTAACTAAGAGCAAGAAGAAAGAACTACCCCCCCAGGCATTAAAGACCTTGGAACAATAAAATCACCCATGACCACTAATTTTTCTTTCAGGAAAACACAGAGATAGCATTTTCTGAAATACAAAGAAGTTATTTCCTAATGTAAGATATATTAATTATTAATAAATTAATTATTAAGATATGTTTTTAAATTATAACTCTTAGTAATCTAATTTCAAGGCCATACTTGATGGAGCAGTGAATATCTATCAAATGCAGAATAAACTGCTACAAAGCTGTGAAATTTATTCTTTTTTAAAATGCAAAAGGCTTTGGAGATGCAATTATAAGACTAGACGTGGCTAAAAGTAATTTGGAAACAATTTAATAAATAAAGTTTGTTAAGAATAGAAAGCAAAAGCACATTGTGAATAATTCTAATGAAACTAGACATTTATATTTGAGGTGTTTTCACTTTCACCATTTGTACCAATGTGCTGGATATTGAAGTTATAAAAAAGAATGCTGAAAATGCTTATCTCTTTCACAAAAAATGATGCAGTTACCTATTTAAATCTGAAGGAAGAGAAATGAAAATTCGTATTCAAGTCAAGCCTGAGCAGCATATTGAAGATCTTATTTGAAGAAGAGTGGGGGGGGTGAGGGAAAGAAGAGTTGTGTAGGTGCTGTGAATCATTCTTTAATCTTCTACTGAATGCTTAGGAGGTAACAAATTCTTTGCTGTCTCTAGAACTTTTTTATTTTCCCTTCCTAATTAATCTTCTTGTTTTTGTATTCTCCATTTCTTCAACAGTAGAGAATAATGCCAATGGGTATGTTAAAGAGTTTTTTCCTTTAGAAAACCCTTCATAGCTTATGGAGTGCATGTGATTTTTTAATAGTGGAAAGGATCAAAGAAATTGGATTTGAGGTGTTTAATTAAGTCTGTTCACAGACAAATGGTCTTGATGAGTGGCAGGTTGGCATGGTTAAGTCCACCAGGAAAAACAGCAATTAGAATGAACCTGTGGACTCTGCATCACAATCTTTTCAAGTTCAAGCCACAGAACTAATTTGAAAAGAACTAACATGATGCTGACATGGAATCAATAATGAAAGGCACCATAGGATATTTCACTAATGGGAAGTTGCTTTAACCCCACCCCACAATTCAGCATTTTTTCACAATTTATTCCATTTTAATTCTGCTGTGGTGTAGTGTTTTATGAATGTAAAGATATATTCTGAGGTTTTTTTCTTGTCCCCCTTTCATAAAAATGTTGAGAACAAAATTACTCATGGATTTAAAAACTTGGTTTAGTGGAATCAGTCAATTTTATATATGTCAAATATATTAGAGAAATTGGGGTTCCATTGGCATTGATCAAAAATACTTTCTCTGACATCACTTAGGATAGAAATAATTAACATAATGCAAGGCAGTGTAACTTAAATGTTCATGTCTCTAGAACTAAGGCAAACATTTGTGTTTGTACATCCATTGAGAGAAATGAATCTGCTTCATATCTGCCTAGTAAAGTTGTGCTGTTATGTTGGGTATCATTTTCATTTACTTACTGTCTAAGCAGTTTCACTTTTTGTTTCTGTTTTTGGCATACTCCTTTTATTGTTTCTGAAAAAAATTGCATTTGTGACAGTGGTGTCTGATAGGGAATCTGAAGGATTCAGATTCCTATCAGGAGCAGAATGCAGAAGTGGAAGCAGTGATGCTTTCCCTTGAAACATAGTTTACTAGGAAAACCTCTGGGTTCCTTACAGTGCCTCCTCTGCCAGGTTTTACTGACTTATTAGAATTCAGTAACTAGTTTGGAGGGGAAAAAATAGGTGACAGTTACTTTTGCTGTAAGGGCAAACCTTTGGATTTGGGAGTCAAATTCAGAACTACTGAAAGGACAAAGTAATTTTCTTTTTAAAACTGTGGTTTCTGCTCATGCTTCATGGGACAGCGTATCATTAGATTCTTTCTATTAATGTGTCCTTCCTTTGCTTGTAAGATGTCATTTCAAAGCATTTTCTAGCTAGTTGAGACTCAAGAATAGCACACACAGAATTCTGTGCACTGGGGCATATTGAGTTCATTCTCATTAGGTGTTTGCTAAATCTCTGGGATACTAAAACAAGTTTCTTGGAATTAATGTGCAGCAGTTATTTCAATTAAACATTTGCTAAAGGCTTTTAATGTCCTTATCAGTAAAATTCAGTGTAAGCCTTAGATTAATTTGCTCGTGATTGTGTGGTGCTTTGGAAATACAAACTACTAAATAAGAAATGCTATTATTGTACTGTCTTCTGAGTTCTGCAGTACCATGATTACTTTCTGCTAATATTTCTCTTCAGTGCTGGAAATGCATAAAACTGAACTTACTTAACAGTTGAAATGCTGATGAATATTAGTTACATGCAGAATTATTTGCATAACTTTATCAGATAAACATACTTCCGTGTATTATGGCTCATCTTTAACCGTAGCATTACTGTATTTAAAGCTTGACAAAGGCAGGTGGAGCAATCTGAGATACAGAAAATTATGTGTCTCCATTTAAGGAGGGCGTGGAACGAAAGACACAAACCAGGCTGGCAGTGTCCCAGGTGGATACAGAGGTTTGTGCTGATGTCTAATGGTCTGGTGCACTCAGACTTGAAACTCTTAAAAACAGTGGCTTCAGGTTCAAAATTTAAGTATCACTTCAGAACAGAAGGGGAAGAAATGGCTTCATTATTTTTTGTTTCAGTGTGTGACGCTCCTGTGCTTGGGGATTGTGGCTACAGAAGAGGAGCAAGGGGACATGTCTTTTCCAAATACAGCATGAGCATGTAATTTACTATCTAAGGCCCAATTTAGTTATCATTTAATCACATATCTAAATACCACTGGTCACAATAGCCCTTAAGCAAATGTTTATACTCTGTTGTAAGTGGAAGTATATATACTTTTGTGAACACAGCAGAGCCAAAGGAAACTGAGACTTATGCAGGTGAGACGCTTCAGCCGAGCCTGCAGAGCTGGGGGTCAGTGTTTTGGTGTCTCTCCCAGTCAGGCCTGTGCAGTACTTGCTGAGCTGAAATGCTTTTGGCCTCTTGAACCATTTAACTCAGCAGAGGTCACAGGTACCTCAACAGGAAACTGTTCAACTGGGGAACCACAAGTCCAAATAGTAGAACTGTAACGTTCTTTAGAAATACACCAAATAATAACTTTTTTCTACATTTTCCTCTCAAGTAATAAATTACTTCAGCAGTGTTTTCATTCCATACAGTTTGATCAAAAGGGAGCAAAAAGTCTATTTAGCATGAAGTGGTAAATCCTTTCCCTTTTCCTCTTTCCTCCCCTTTTCCTTTCTCCTTTTCCTTTTTGGTTACCCAAGAAATATTTTTTATGTTCATTTGGATCACTGAGCCTCATAACCAAGTAAAACTTTGGCATCTCGTACAGTGGTTTTTGATGGGTTTTGGTCCGCATTTGTAACTTCCTTGGTTTCAGGCTTTGGTGATTTTGTTTCCTCCCAGTTTGTGTTACAAGAACTTTGTCCAACCCATGTAATTTCTAAATTATTAAAAATACTGTTGTGCGTGTCACTGTGTTAAATCAACCCATTAGCAGTTTCCCCAATTGGTTTTTTTTCCCTGTCTCTTTTTTTTTCTTTTCTTTTTTTAAAGTGTTTCTTTCTATCACTGTTGCCAGCTGTGTCCTATTTCCAAAGCTTCATCTACTAGCACAAAACAGCTTGGAATGGTGAGGTAGATTTTAGGAGATTAAAGATTGCACAGTAATACACTAGACTTAATCCTAATGCCAGTAAACTCTTTATGTGCTATCCTCCCCTCAGGATTACAAAGATTTACGTAACCATATTTTTTCACATCCAAAGGAGCTTAAAGGAATAGACATAGATTGTTCTGGGTGTTGAATAAAAGCAGTAAGCCCAGATAAAGTATTTTGGTTCCTCAGATAGTATATCAGAATGTAGCATTTTCAAATTGAGTGGTCATAGGAGACATAGTTGAATGGGGTGAAGGGGGAAGAAGAGAGCAAGCACAACTATTCCTGAAAAATAAGAGGTTCACTTGTGAAATGTGGATATCCTGGAATTATCTGCTATTTTGGCTTTTTAGTTTGAATGGTATAAGTATAATGAAGGATAGGTCAGATTTTCTGTTTAAAATACTTTCTTTTACCAAGAGATTGCCTACATAGATATCTAATGTGTTTTGGTTTTTTTTAACGTGGAGCATATTCTTCTTTATTGAGCTGAGCACCTGAACATGAGTACCTTAGCTTCTGATTTCAGCAACTAAGATGTAACACTGAGTTTTTTATCCACCCACATGACTTGATTTTGATTTCATTTCTTAATCTCTAGAAAATATAGGTTTTGCTTTGAGATCTCCAAATCACCTAAGAAAGTAGTACATAAATATACCACAATATGTGTCACTGGTGTAAAAAAGAATATATTCAAACCCCCAAATGTCATGTTTTTAACTTTTTCACAATCCTGCTAGCAGTGCTGCCTGTTTAAAACATTGATCCTAGTCCCAGAAATTTATGCTGAACAACTTTGAACATGGTTAAGAGACTCAAGAGTTGCTCTTTCGGTGTTTTGACCAGTATCCTGTGAAAGGGAATGAGGAATACGAAAAGGGTGCAGCCAGCAAATATATGTATTGGGAAAAGTAATTTACAGAGGGGCAGACATTGTTACATAAATGCATTTGGATGCCCATCAACTTCCCAAAGCCACATTATGTGGGAAACATACTAAGGATTGTAATGAAAGTTATTTTACAGCCAGCAATGTATCAGAAGCTCTCATATGTTTTTATGTCTTGGTACGAGGGAAGCCCTTTAAATATCATTATCAGAACCAT
The DNA here is from genome assembly GCA_035584735.1 of Pseudotriccus pelzelni. Lineage (NCBI taxonomy): Eukaryota > Metazoa > Chordata > Aves > Passeriformes > Tyrannidae > Pseudotriccus > Pseudotriccus pelzelni. The sequence continues at coordinate 11,438,122 of JAWMRA010000146.1, read as the reverse complement.
GAATATTCTAAACTGATGTTCTCTCAATATTTAGCTTAAGCTTTTAAAGTTTTACAGGACATAACTGTGGGTATGAGGGGTGATTTGCGGTCTTCAGTCCTTTTTTGCTGCAAGGTTTGTGTAGCAGCAGATATCTCTGACTGAGTTTGATTTCTACTGTTTTCAGGGTGAGTGGAAAACTTTACCTTTTTTTTACCTACACTGTTGTGACATGAGATAGCTCTTTTCTCTATGGTTTGACACTGTCTTGTCTGCTGAATGATGACTGTATTTTCTTCTTTTTGTGAAGGAGTGAAAAAACCGCTAGGAGCAAATATGAATTCAGGAGTTTATGAGTATCTGTACTCATTCAAACAGGGCCTGGCCTATTTGGGTGGCATTTTTCACTAGCAGGATGTCTAATGTTTTGGGGGTTTTTTAATAAAAACTGTAATTTTAGCATTAACTGACTTTTAGAGGAATAAAAGAATGACTAAGCAATGCCAATCCAAAAACTCACACTTGAAACCTCGTAAATAAAGACAATCAGCTGTAACATAGAAAAATATAAAAAAAAATAAATTGCTGGCTTATCAAAGGAGATGGAAAATATTAAAAATTTCAGCCAGGCCTCATTATTTTTAAAAGGAGTAGAGAGATAGAAGGTTTGATTTCACTGCACTTCTGAATTGCTTCAGCAAAGTGCTTATTCAGTGGGCGGAATCACAGGGAGGAAGAAAGGATGAGGGAAAAGCACCTAGTGTACAAAGCAAAGTCTATTTATAGCTGGTACCTCAACAAGGACTTTCATACAGAGGAAAAGACAGAAAACACTGAAGTGTCTTTTGCAACAAACGGTCATTGGGAAAAGTGGAGTTTCATCACCTTTTCAGAGGTGCTGGCAGCCTTTGGCAGCTGTTCTGTAACTATATGCAGGGAGATATATGAGGTGCAGCACTTAGCATTTTATCAGCCATATAAGAAAAGAATAAAAGCATAGTCTGATACTTTGAAAAATGAGTGGGGAAAAAGAAATGTTTCCGTCTTTGGTGATGTCTGAAAATTCAAGATACTTGAGAAGTAGTGTTCTGCTTTTATCCTTTATTTTATTGTTCAAAAATATCTTACTGTATGCTACTTTGGATTCTATAAATGTATTTTATGTTGTAGGATATGCACAGTCAAAGGAATTTATTTACAGAAAAGGAAAGGAAGTAATTCAAAAAGCATTTTTTTGTTGTCGTATCTTTCTTTTTAGGATGTGTAAATCCTGTATCCCCTCTGTAGGGGTGAGGAAGCATTATCAGGGTTAGGTGACCACTGCTTCTTGCAACATGAAACAACACAGGAAATTATGTAATTCAATAGGAAATGTTGTCTGAGTGAAATGAAAGGAAGTCATTGATTTCTCTGAGCTGTCACAAGTCTGGTCTCCAAATGTTCAAATCATGACCAACAAATGAATTTGCTTCTGATCTTGTTAACGTCAATAATATTGGTTTGGTTTGGTTTTCCCGGGGTAGGGTTAGAGGGCTATCTGTCTGTCTCTCCACAGTCACTAGATTTACATAATTCTGAATCGTGTTTTCTCAGTAGCAGATGACTATAAGCCAGTGCTAAACTTTTTGGACATGCTTACCCCATTTTAGATTATCAGTATTTTAGAGTATTGTTTCATTGTGCATGAAAAGAAAGGAGTTCAAAAATACCCATTATACCCAGGTCAGGCAAGTTACATCAGCAAGTCCCTTGACATCCCTCTTTCTGTTGTGCCCATGATATTTAACCAAGTTTAAACTCCCAGGCTCTTTTTTGGCATTCAGCATACTCCAATAGCACCTAGGTGATAGTCATTTCTAGGATGAAGCTCATGGAGTGTTCTCCACAAAAAGTTAAACCCTTTTATTCAGCAAACAGATCTTCCGGGGAATAGTGCCAGACTGTGGGACGAATTCCCACTAGAATTAAATGTCATTACAAAGCTTCCACTCCAGATGCAAGGCATGCTTCTTCAACCTTGCTTTTTTTCCTAATGCAAACTCAGTCTCCAATGTGTGCAGATTAATTTCAATCTAGAAATAAAAATAAAAATATGATCCAAACGTTTTACCTTGTGGGCCATAAAGATGCTATTAAGTTTGCCTGCTGTATTTGCGGCAGATGTGCAGGATCCAGTTGGGACCATTTTTAAAAATACATCAGATGTAATAAGTGCAGTCACTGCTACTGTCAATTTGTAGTGTTCTCTTAAAATAAATTAAAAATGCCTGTTTCTTCATTGCTGTTGGCAAATGCTGGTGTCAGCACTGAATAGTCGACAACACAGAAGTATTAGATCAATGGCAAAAATTCACCTCTCCTGGAGTTGTAGCTTCCAGTGTGAATACCACAGAATGCCTTTGAGTTTTTGGAGAGAATTGTAAGGCTTGTTGACAGTGTTGGAGACAATACAATCAAACCATTTATTTAGAATGAAAGTCACTGCAGTAGCTCAGATGTAGTAAATGTGAAAGTGCAAGTTTGTCAGGTCTTTTTTGTGATGTTGATGAATTTTCCATATACCTAGATTAATTTAACTGTATTTAGCCAGGAGGTGAAATAGCCTTACCTGTTTTAGTGAAGAGACATTTAATTGCTTCGCACCAAAAGAAATGCTGTAAAATGAAAGATAACCCTTATAGACTGGAGGTAGTTTATAATGATAATTTTCCCCTCTTACATCGTCCATTTGACAGTAAAGATTGAGCCTTTCTGCTCTTTCTGTTCTTCTACCCCCTCAAAACAGCTTGAGGAAAGAGGTTCACGTTAACCCGAAGTGCTGAAATTGTCAGACAGAGACCACTGAAATGACTGGTGAAATGAGCTTCAGTGATCTGATGATTCATCTCAATCAACTGCCCACTCTCACGTATAAAATTGTTTTTCTCAATGATACATGTGGATAATACAACATTATTCTCACCAGATACTGCATAATTAACCATGCCCATTTGTCTTCTCACACACATGCACGTCATTAGTAACAGCTGCAAAACTCAGCTGAGAGACAATTACAGAAGGAAAATGGAGAAATTGGTAAGAAAACTCCTAAACTGAGTCCAAATACTTTAAAGTCTGAATGCTAGTCTTAAGAAGACATTTGTAGATATATTTATATTTGGTATCATATATGCACAAATTTAAGGTTTGTACCCTAACAAAAGGATAGTCGTTCGATCTACTAAGACTTTTAAATCTCTGGCAGGTGAGAGGGTACTTTGTTGTCTGTTGTTGGGGTTGTTTTTTTCCTACTCTGAAAAAACTAAATTGCCAACCTTGCAAATCAACAGTCATAAGATATAAGCTGGAGGCTATTTAATTTGGAAATTCCTTTATTACAGATGCATGTTTTTTGTAATAAGATTAACAGATGTTATTAACAGGCTTTTAGGTATCGATACTCTAGCATCTCATGAGTTGGCGAGACAGTTCCATCTGCTTCTGGGTGCCAAAATAGGGAGCAATGCTCGCTTCTAAGCTCATTATCCTCCACGATAGAAATTTTTGACTATCCTAGTACTGTCTGAATCTTAGTAGTGGTTTTATTAATGAGCTATACCTATCATGACTAATTTACGAGCCATGGAGGCAGAGCAGCAATCACAGCTTGTGTGTTTCACACACACACAGCGAGTCAGAATCTCTCGTATTGCTCTGTGGGATCTTCATATCTCACATAAGAAGATGATTCCATTTCTACGTACAAGAGAAAGGAATAGAGCAATTCTCTTTTTGTGGGCCATGATAAGTAGTCCACCAAATACCTCTGCCTTCATTCACAAAAGAATCAGCCTAAACAGTTGTTCTGGTCTTGAATGGTTTGAAGCTTTCCCAAAATTGTTTCAAATAATTGGGGGGTTTTGTTGCTGTAAAATAACAGGAGAGTTTGGTGTAAGCATAGCATTGAACCTAAACTATTAACAAATAACCTGCAGCAACTGTTTCTAGATATGGGCATGCATTCCAGGAGTAAGGAGGTAATTGACTGTGATTTACTTATTTTGTCCTAAAACATCTCTTCTGTATTTTAATTGTGTTGCCAGTGTATTTTCCAAAGGTTTCTTTGAATTGGAAATGTGTGTAAATTGGCTGCAAGCACATACAGTCCAACTAGTTGTTTAGAAGTTTCATGAGATGTGCAAAGAAATTTCTAGGTGTTTACTTTCCACATTGAGTACTTAATCCCTCCATGTTTTATGAACCTTGTCTGCCCTTATTCAGTTCAGCATATTAAAGCTGAGTTTCAAAGGCAAATCAAGAGAAATTGTTTGCAACTTGCACTTTTCCTTCAACACTTTCCACTTGACAAGCTTAGACTTGCTTAGACTTATTCTCACTTGCTTATGCAGGGCTTATTGATTTGTACAGATCACTTCTGAATTAACAGAAATATCAGAAGCCTGGACTGGTGTTCATTTATATTCCAAGGCATCCTGCTTTAGGAAGAAGAAGGAATTAAAATGTATATTAATATTGTATATTTCTACTTCAAGTAAAGCACGTTCTCCCAGCATCTTGGCGCATATATTGTACCAGCACAGCTGATGTGTAACTTTCCACCACCACACACATTACCTCTGCATTTGTCCCCGTGCTTAATCAGAATGAATCAATCAGAAGTATATTTTCTGATGCATAAGTCACCACAGCCTTGACTTTAGCAGGTTCTGCAGAGGTCACAGTGAAGAGTGGAGGTTTGTCCGTAACAAGCCTTGCCTGAGTTATGATTATGGCTGTCTTAGAGTGCTGTAATAAATGAGAGAGACTGTGTGGATGTGAAATAGCTTACTCCATTTCAGTTTCATTTTGTTTCCCAACCTTTGGAACAAAGATTTCCTCATCTGAAACAACTCCCGTGTCCCTTTTATCACATCCGGAGTAAGAAAGGTTTACCTTGCTTCAGCTCAAAGAGTAAAACAGAATATTTCAGGATGCCAGTCAACCTAAAACTCCTATGAGAAATCTCTCTGGGGATAATACTCAGCAGTCCCACTGAGTTACTACACTTTGGAGAAGAGCATTCAGACCTTTCTGAATTAGATTGTGCTCTTTGAAAAATGTGAATCTATCTGCATTGATGGTACGTTTATGTGTACATTTTCTTTGCCTGTGTAGTCCAGTGAGGCATCTGTCTTTAATCTCACAGAACTTTGACACTGTGTCTCATAAGCATAAAAATTGGGCAAGTTTCTTTTGCAAACTAATCAAGTTCCTGCTGACAGCCTGAGCCATCTTTCTATTTTAAATGTGGTAACATATTCATCTTCTTCTATGAAGTCATGACTAATGGATAGAAATATTAACATCTTTTATATGTCATTATCCAGCCTCTTATAATCTGATGGAAATAGAACATCAAGTTTTTGGTGGTGGATTCTATGTTCCTTCCTCAAACAATTAAAAGGAAGGGAGGGCACACAGAATGCATTAAAATGCACTGTCAGGGGCTAAAATAGTAAGATGTGTATGATCTGTATACTAGCTTAGCTATTATTCTTACAAACTGTTGACTGAATTGGTGATAATACTATTGAAAGGGGTACTGATATTTGGTTTATTATTGTAACATGGTTTTATTTATTTATATCTATGTCTGCTGTGTTCATAGAGGCATGTCTGACTCTGCTTTAAAAAAATAACTTGGAACATGAGCATAGCAAATGCTTAGACAACACCACCTGACCTACAGGTAACAAACACCCCAGGAGTGTGTATGAACACTGAGCCTATTAAAGCTCTCCATTTTGACCTACACATTATTGGATATGCTGTTATTTACCTGCTAAGGCCCTGAAACTGCAGTTATCTGCCTGTAAATCCCTGACTTTAAAGGTTGTAGAGGTGGAGTTTGTTCCCTTCAAGGTTCTTCTTTTTTTTTTTTTTTTTGCCAGTTTAGGTTTCACTGTGACTGTATTTATTATTTCAGTGGGAATTGTGACAACAGGGGAGGCTTTCCCTTAGTTTTGGCCTTGCTGTCCACGCATCTTCCAAAGCATCCTTGTGCCTGGAGAGAGCTGGTCTGCAGTGCTGAGATTTGATGCTGCTCTGAGCAGTTGTAAACAGGATTTTGTATAGGAACAGGTCTCCATTTAACCTTGAAGAAAAAACAGTGCAACCTGTCATATTCAATGAGACCCAAAATGCTGAAATCAGAGGCCAGAATTATTTGTAAGAGTGTTTATGCAAAAATCCCACTGCAGGGGAAATTATCTGTGATAAAATTGCATAGTAGTCTAAGTCTTCTCTCTGTATTCCATTATTGGCCAAACACCCGACTTCAAAAACACTTGTCATCTTCTGAAAGGACAGAAGGGATACAGCTACCTCTAAAATGAAGTTGTGGGGATATTTCCCTGGTTTTTTTCAACAAGCACAGAAGATTGCTTCTTCAGAAGGAAAGTTCATCTTCAACTCTGGTTCTGGGAGGTTACAATTTCTAAAAATGCTGTACCATCTTAAAAATGATAAAGACAGAAAGATTATCTTAGATTTTCAAGACTATTGCAGACACAAAATTTATCTATAGATGGAGGGGTAGGCTGCACCTTGTACTGAGAACCTTTAAAAACACCAAATTATCTCTAATTTAGGTGAAAATATTGGAATTAGAACTATTATTTCAATGATTTTTTTTAACTTAAACTGCTGACTCAGGAGGGAGAGAAAACTGGTTATGCAGCTTCAAATTAATTTGGTTACATATGTGGAGATGACACATGAATATCATCTACTGTACACAACATATATTGTATTTTTTTTAGCCAACTATAACACTTCACTCTGGAAATGCACCAAAATAACTACATGCTGCTATGAAAAATCTCCTATGAAAGAATGATGGGATTTTTTTTTCTTTACACCCTGAAGACTCTGATAAAAAGAATATTGCAATTACTGAAATTACTTTTAAGAGGTATAAGTAGCAAAAGAGTTTTAAATCCAGTTTTCCTAGTTTGGAGCTGAAGATAATGAGTGCAATTGATGTCATTTAATCATAAAAATACTGCCTCTGAAATATGGACACAATTAACAGACCTATCTGTCTAAGATTAGAATCACAAAATACTTTCACTGCCATTTGCACCTTTGAATCTGTTCCTTTTGGAGATTGGAGGAAGGCTGAAAAGCAGGACTGAAAACCACAGAGCCTTCTCATTGCTAGAAAGAGATAGAATTATCTTAGTGATACCTTGTATTTCCTAAGCTATGGGAAATGAATAAACCTCACGTCTTTCTGATATTTAGCCAATTTTCCTAATATTTAGAGAGTGCTTGTTCAATAAGTATTTTCATAGTGGTGCATAATTTTCAGTAGAAAAGTAATAATAATGAGTAACTGATAATAATGTAAGTCCTGATAGACTGAATTATTTTGTCCATAAGGATGATAAAGGTCTACCAAACACAGTCACCTGCCTTCCATTTTTTGATAGATGTCCCAGTTTTTCAAGCTGTGTGAGGAAGAAGTCCAGTTGAGCAGGATTGGATTTCCAAAGTTCTAAAGCATTCGTTACTTGAAACCTTGTAATTAGTTTCTTATAGTACAAGTATTTTAAGATTTTATTTTTTATTATTATTAAGCATAAAGTTTATCAGTTCATGCAGTCAGGATTCTCCCTGTGTAAGGCACCTTAAAAATTGCCTCAAGATGTGGAAGTGTTAATATGAAAGGGTTGATTTTAAGTGCTCTTCAGTTAAAAGCAAAGCAAGAATGGTTTCCCTAACAATAAAAATAATGAACAATTAACAAGCAAAATCACTTCCACAGGTAGAGGACCATCTACATGTATTCAGACTTAAGGGAAAAGCAAGACTGCAATAAGTTTTAATCAAATTTCACAGCTGCTGAAATATATTCATGCCACATTTGATTGACAAGTCTAGCACAAATAACCCAACCTATAAAGCAAAGCGTTACATTTAAGGTCAGGCGCATCATTTTCATCTACTTGTGTTCAAAAAGCAAAGCCCCAGAAGACTGTTGTTATTTCCAAAAGATTCTTTTTATTTCCTTTATCAACTTCATTTTTCTCTACTACCAGTAGCAGTGCTTCTTCGGAGCACTGAAATGAACCTGATGAATGCTATTAGTTTTTTAAGAATACAATAATAATTCCTTACCTTCCGTTAATGTGTTATTTTCTTGTCTTTACACATATTTAGAGATTCATTTCTTTGTGTATCAACCAAATTTCAACTAACTGGAAGGGTCCCTAAAACCCTGCAGATAATAAAGTTTTTACATTTTATGTTATGTCTCTTTGGCTGATACCAGCACTTCCCTCAGTAAGCTGCTTTGCTGAGTTGGCTTTCATGGAAGAGACAGGTATTCTACAAAGAGTTATTGGAGAGGAAACCAGAAACAAAAATGGATCTTAAAAGCAGCTGAGAGTAAACAGATGCTAAAACAGTGGGAAGATCTTGACTCGGTCTGTCAAACAGTCAAGCAGCTTATTGAGTTTAAATAACTAAAATATTTCTCCCAGAATTAGTAGGAGGAAATCAAACAGAATATTTAACTTCTGTAAGTGATATCTAGATCTGGACAGTTAAAGATGATGACGATTCTCTTGATTCTCTGATTTAGAAGCATAATATTTAGGCATGGATTTTGCTAAGAGGGAAGAAAATCTGAAAAACACTTTTGAAAATATAGTACTGGGGCAATGGAAAGCTGGTGGGAGAGAATGATATGAGCAAGGTTTAGGGCTTTTGTGTTTTGGGCTTTTTGTTCTTTTGGGGTTTGGTGGTTTTTTTTTCGTTTCGTTTTGTTACGTATATCAACACATAACCATTGCATGGGGAATCTTAAAAATCTTTGATTCTCAGTATTGCAACTTGCACAGCAAGACACAGAAAGCTGCTGAAGTGGTGCCAGAGAGCCTGTCTGCATCCTGTTACAAAATCAGCATTCTGTTGTATAGGACCTGATTTAATAGATACCTGCAGTAGTCAGTGGGGCAACAGTAAAATATGATTTCTTCACGTTTTTAAATTTCGTTACATTTCCACATAAGTTAACGTTGTGTTGCTGGGTCACTGGCTGTGCTTGAAAATAAGAAATCCAGGAAATAGATGGAATCTGGTTTTCATTATGCTTTCCCTATTTTATGACCTCTTCCTCTTATCTATCTGATTTCTTTAATTTAACAGGGGCATAGAAAAACTTCTTACACATTTTTTTTTACTATATTTGAGTTTAAGAACAAATATTGCCATAGTGAATGCACAAAGTAGTGTCTCTATGCACTGAATAGGAATTTTTAATTTCATACAACATTAGCAGCTTGCTGTAGTAAGTCTTCAGATATTGCATATCTCAAAGGGACTGAATCAGAGAAAAGAAACATTATGTATATATTTTTGTTTGAAAAATTACACAAAATATCCATGCCTCTGTATGAAACCGTGAAGGTGAAGGAAAATCTCTTAAAAGTACTATTTGTATTTTGTGCTTATCATATGGCAAATACATTATTTAATTTTCAAACCCACAAGCCTCTTGTATAGTTTAAATAACGATCAGTGACTGAAAACAGTGTTAAAATTGCTTTGCATTATGCATTGCTACCTCTTTATCAGGGGTAATTATAAAAGCAAGAATTAACTGGGATCACAGTAGTGGGTTTGTAGGTGTGAAAGACAACTTGTGATGATTCTGAATCAGAAAGGATTCATCTCATCTCAGCTGTCTATGACACTTCAAGAATGAAATGGAGCTGCCACCAAGCTGCTGCTGGCAGGCCCCTGTCTCTGCTCAGCTGGGCACTGGAAAGGTGGGTTGGTTGGATGGTTTCTGTCCACTCACCATCTTCCAGCCTCAAAGAGTTTTATTGGCCGTTTGACCTCTCTCTCGGTCTTGTGAAAGGTTACATTTCATAAATCAAATATTCTGTTAAGGGGAAAAAAAATATTTGAAAATGTTTCTATTGATTGTAATAATTCCTAGACTCAAAAAGTAAGTGAATTTTACCTGCAGTTCATGATGGCAGATGGGTTTGTCATTACCACTTGTTCTATCTGAGACAGCAGATGTATTTGTAAGCTGGTAATACAGTATTTAGTAAATGGCTAGCTTTCTGCACTGATTTCAATGTATTTGGGCTCAAAATCCAATCCCTTCCTTCTGAAAATAGTAATGATGATTTAGATGTTCTGCTTAGTTATTCTATGAAGCTATTTTGTTCCCCCAAAATAGGGACACATGTAGTGTTATAACTTAGCCCCATCTCAAAGCAATTAGAGCAATCTCTATTAAGCTTAGTCAGTGTCCATTAAAATTATTTCTGACATTTGCTTTTTGCTGGATTCTTTCTCATGAGCTTGGAAAAAATGAGAAATAGTGAGGTGATAGATCTGTTAAACTAGATCATTTCACATACTTCTCTTACTAATTCATTGTATGTTTTTTACCTCCAAGCCACTCAGATCTTACTCAGTAAATTACTTTTTTATGTTCAGAACTACTTTTTGAGCAAATTAATATACACATTCATGGAAATTTAAAATAAAACAATCTAAGGATTGTATTAATCTTAAGGTCATTTTTTTTCTTGTTAAAAGATAGCACAGTAGATTATTAAAAGTTTCGTTAATATTCAGTGAATTCTTAGCTCTCACTATAACACTTCTTTGTATACTGAGATGGTGCAAAAGTTGATTTTCTTAATTTAAACTTGTACAAAGAAGTCCTAAGTGACTTCATTAGGAAGATGAGCTGATGAGAATAGAAAAATATTAGAAAACTTAGAGATTTTTATACAACCTATAGTAATCTGAAATTAAATGAAATCAATTGATTATATGATGAACTAACAGTTTATGTAAGTGCTCATTAAATGATATGTTGTTGTTGTTGTGAGAATTGAAAATACTAGGAGTCAAGGTTTTGCTTTTAATTAGAAATATGTCCAGAACTTTCTGTGGCACACAAGTACCCAAATCATGACAGTATTAGGAAGGATTTACTTTGACTTTTCTTTAGTGCACTTAATTCTGCATTCAGGGATTCAGAAAAGTAAAAACTGGAAGGAGGAATGGACCTACATGAGACGTGTACGTTTTATGTTGTTTCATACAACACCTTCTGTGGACTTATAGAAATTCGAAACTGCATCAATGAATAAGCAGATATCATACTATCTTTACTCCTACTACTTTGATAAGAAAGAAAATTTCAAAGCATGCTTTAGTTTCCTCTTGAGAATTTGCTCACAGTGATATCCAGGTCACAGACACAGATGTGTGACAGTACGTAATCAAAACTTGAATTGTAGATCTTTAATGTCAGGCTCTTTTCTTTCATTTCCCTGGAGAGGGGAATTCTGAGTGTATTGCTTTCTACTGCTGGAAAGCAGCTGCATTTCAAGCTGCCAGAATGGTTCAGGTGAGGCAATAATTGGTTGCAGAGATCTGAGCAGTGAGTACAAGCCCCCCATGCTCAGGACAGCGTTGGATCGTGGCTGCTCCTGTAGGTCCCTGAGAGCAAATCAGGGAGCAGCCTGCAGGAGAGCTCCCGAACGCTCAGACCCTCATACAAACACAGGGATGAGGAGGGCTTTGCAAAGCAGAGGCTGCCCTTGCAAGCATGTGGATTTTTTATCCAGTATCTTTTTTTGTTTGGTTTTTTTTTCAGAAGAGTGGCAGGGTTGAGACTCTGGCCATGCTGGAGCAGCAGATTACCAAAGAGCTAGAAGATTTAGGAATTTTAAAATCCTAGAGGTGCTGATCCCCTTTGGCTCTTGTTTTAAAGGCCAAACAAATGGAGCACCAGTTAGTGCTTATGTTTTTTGCCAGAATGGTAGAGACAACATCTGTGCCCATCTAGGGCTAAAAATCTCATGTCAGGGAGTACAGCTCTTGAAGCCAGTCATCAAAGCAAAATTCATGCATAATAGAAGTTTATCTCTCAAGGATATAAAAAAGGGGTCTTAGAGAAGAAATGGAGATCTAAATGTGCTGTCTAAAAGCAACAAATAACATTTTTTTCAGCTCAGCTGAGCAGTTGAGAGAGCAGAGACAGAAGCTCTTATAACTGCATTTCATAAAGGCAGAAGAGAGCTTAGGGTGAACCTCCATGAACACTCCTAATAAAACAGGGTTAAGCCTGGACACTGACACAGGCTGCCAAGAAAGGTTGTTAAATCACTATCCTTGGCAGTATTCAAACCCTGATGGGATACAACCCCGGGCAACCTGCTTTAATACACCTGCCTTGGGTGATCTCCAGATGTTCCTGCAGACCTCAACTCTTCTTTGATATGGCTGTCTGGGCAGATGTTGAATTTATATAAATTCAGACCATAAGTACATTTTCAAGTGAAGGCAATTAATTGTTAAATATTTGCCAAAGATCTTGATAAATTCTACAGCTGCAAAGATTTTACACCAAGATAAAAATGCTTTCACAAAAAGTGGACTTAATTCAAACATAGATTTTTTTCTTTTTAATGCAAGTCAAAACCTTTCAAGACTTCTCAGCTGGGTAGGATTGAATAGTGTCACCTTAAGATTAAGAATAAAATGACTTTTAAGAAAGAATTATGTTCCTCCTGCACTATTTGAAATGTAATTTTAAAATTCTATAAATAATTATATAGGCTGCCCCTGCAAGGATGTCACTGAAAAACATGAATCTGGTTAATTAAACTTTGATCTGTATCTTTGCACATTTACATGTAGTGAAATCTTTCTTAGGTGATGGTCTTAAGGTAAGAAGTAGAGAAGATCGTAAAACTTGCATAAAATGCTGTGTCATAAGCTCGAAGAGTAAGATCAGACCAGTGTCTTATTTAAAATCATCAAAGAAAAGATATTTTACTAGGAAACTTTAACTCCCTGGGACATCTCTAGCAAATTCTTTGAAAGTCATCTTTGTCTGCAGACGAGTCCCTTAGTCAAGAAGAAAATTTAGATTGTGGTGGTTGTTTTAGTTAGAAACTATTAAGCAGTACTGAACAAATATAATAGTTCAGTTGATCAATGTGAAAGAGTATTGTATATTAAAATACAAAATAATTGTATTTTAATTGCATTTTAATTTTTATTTCTAATTTTTTTCCTGAAATACAACAGGCCGTTTAGAAAATTCATGCTTTCCAGGGGTGTGTTTTTGTTTATTTGTTTGTGTGTTTTGTGAGGGTTTTGTTTTGTGTTATTTTATTTTATGCTTTAACTGAGAACAAAGCGGTTGCTTCTCTGACCTTATCCCAGTGCAACTGTGTTAAAGTGTTTTAAGACTGCAGGGACTTAATTCTCTCTAGAAGATAATTAATGTGCTCCTCTCCAGCAAAATTTGCTTTACTTTTTAACTATTTTTCTCCTTATTTAGCTGCATATCTGCCAGTTTTCTATCATCCAAACACAGAGAACTAGATCTGGTTCACAGTCTCTTCCCATCTCCTTACCAGATAATTACTGTTTTCTGATTCAGGATGAATATCTTAGGTCTGGAGTTTGAGTGCAGTTTTAAGTGATCATTTCATTCTGTGTCCTGCTTTAGTTTCTACAGCATCTCTATTAAGCTGCATTTTCTGTCTTCCCCCATGATGCTTTTTAACATTTCAGCTTGCTGCCTTCTGTTGTTCTCCCGGAGAGTTTTCAGGACAGTGGCCAGCTGGCAAATCTGCCTGCTCTGCGCTCTTATCATGTCATACTGCAGCGTCTTTCTTGTTCACAATGGGTAGTTCAGGTCCAGAGAAAGACTAAGAGAGATTGCAGTAGAGTCAAGACCAGTGCTTCAAATTCTGCACAGATTCCAAGAGGAGCAAAACAGCAATGTAACACCTTCTGTAAGGTGACTCTAGTGTACACACTTATTAAAGCATCTTGTCGTCAAGAAGTAACCTCCTCCATCTTTTAGAGAGCAAAAAATGGTGACTGAAAGCATTATTTAAGGGCAAAGAGGTCCTCAGAAAGTTATCTCAATGTGTTTGTGTCTTCCTCTTTGTTGACTTCAAAGATGAGTAGTGTTATTAATCCATGATGTGGTTGGAACAAAATATTTTTGCCTTTTAAAATTTTATCTCAGAGATGCCCATTTCTGCCTTTCTCTACATGGATTTTTGGTTTTGTGTGTGTTGAGCAAGATAAAAGAAAGCACCAGCAACCTGGTATGGGTATGGGAATCTTTGAGTAGGATCAGATGGAGCTTGGCTTTTCATAAATACTGAATTCTTGCTTTGCAGTGTGAGAAGTCACTGCCACCAAGGCACTGTTGTATTTTAAGAGGAAAAACTCTCCTAAATCTATGAATGCAATGTTGTCTTGAAGAAAACTCCATTCTTTACATACTAGTTACATATGTAGGATTTGAATATTGCATCAACACTTTAAAACTTGAATTGGTCATCCATATTTTTGACCTATTGTTGTTTTGTTTTCAGATTTGTCCAGTTATTAACTCCAAGCCGTTAGCTGCCCATCCAAGCAAGTATTTTGGCCATGTGGTTAACTGTATTTTCTAATTCCTGCATGGAGTAGTAATTTATGACTCCATAACTCTCAGCTACCCTGGAATTAGTAGAGCCTGTATTGGCTTGTGACTATTGAAACCAATATTGTCTTGTTTTCCTGATCCCCTTACACATAAAAAAGATTGACATGGCAGAGTAATAGAAAGTGCATTGCATTAGGGTTTAGTATTAAAGATAAACAACACAAATGCAACTGAAAGCATATGGCATTCCTTGCCTTCCATGCCAGCCAATGAGCAATACATTCTGTATTATGATCCACTTTGGAGTCTTTAAACCATTAAAACCTTACTGCTTTGTTTTGCTTGCTTGAAAGTTGCCAGTTAAACCAACTGGAGTAGCCTAAATTAGCTGATTGTGTGACTGATATGTCAGAGCTCTGGCTTTGAATTTCCTCGGCTGGAAGTGAGAAGTTGGACCAAATGAATTGGATACAGCACATTGTATACCATAACAGTGCCTTAGAGATGGAACACTGAAGATGGAACTGAGACATTAATTATGAAAAACATTTAAAGCAAATACAGTAAAGCAGTGAATAATTCTTGTGTTCAGGTAATACATTCAAGAACTTCAGGAACTCAAGATTTTTCTTATGGTTGCCTGATGGAACTAGTCAGTATATCTTAGAATTTGTTATGAAAATTCCATTAAACTGTTAACTTCAGTATGCATCAAACAAGATAACTTTAGATAGCTCCACCCCACTATCCAATGACTCAAGATCTCTGCTAACACTGAGTTTTCCCAAGTTGAAATAAAGGATTTTAAATATTCACTGTGATTCTGCTGGAATGGATGCATTTAAAATCACAGAATCATAGAATCATTTAGGTTGGAAAAGACCTCTAAAATTATCAAGTTCAACTGTTAACCCAGTGCTGCCAAGTCCACCACTAAACCATGTCCTAAAGTGCCACATCTACAAGCCATTTAAATCCCTCCAGGGATGGTGACACCACCGCTGTCCTGGACAGCCTGTGACAGTGCTTGACATCCCCCTCAATGAAGAACTTTTTCCTAATATCCAGTCTATTTGCTTGATATATTGATGTTAAGTTGGTAAAATAACTCAGTTGGAACAACAGCAGAAAGAAATGTCACACTGAGATCTTAGTGCAAAAATTAATTTTGTATTTTCTTCAAATTTTTTGAAATATTCCTATCTATGTAATATGATCTACTATTTGTGTGGCTACCATCTTACCTGTCATGAAGATGATTTGAAAACATTGACCTAGAGAGGATGGTTTGAATGTGATTAGAGAAAGAATGATCCGTGGCATGCATTCACTATTGGTTTGTGTTACATTAATTAAAAAGTTTATAATTTGATCACTGAGAAACTCCTCATAAGCATTCAGGTATTGATTCTACTTTTTAATGAAGTATTTCTTAATCACAGGCTCCTAAAGGTCAAAGGGATGTTAGCTCAAACCACACCTTTCTTTTGACTGAATCTCTTGGAAATATTTGATCACTTTAATTATAAAATAAAATCAGTGTTCTCTGGGGCATTATTTATCTATTTCAATTTGGGTCTTTCTTATTTTACATCTGACTCTTTCTCCTGGAGATACAAATCTACTTTGACAGGTCTGGTGTAGTGCGTGACAGTTTGTTCATGTTTTTTTTTGAGACTTGAAAGTGGAGGAAAAGCAACACCTCTTTGCACATTTTCTTTTAACTTTTCTGTGATTAAAAGTGTTCTGTCAGTGAGTGATAGCCTGATTGAAGGCTCAGCTCTTTGCTGTTGTGAAATTACTGTGGGGCTGTCTAGATGTAGAAGGGTGGCCTCAGCAAAGCAAAATGATTCACGGGCCAAGTTTTATCATAGTGGCAGAGTAGGCTCTGGAGAGGCTGAAGGAATGAAAATATTAGGGAGGTTTCTGGAAGCCAGGATGGGTATGGCCATACGGTCCCTGGGCTGAAAGAGCTTTTTTCTGTATCTCCTCTTCTCCCAAACATCCTCACATCAGTCCAGCTGATCTCATCAACATTCTGATGCCTTTTTTGGGGTCTCTTCATGCTGTATTGGAGGCAAACCATGGTGCTGGTTTAAGCCAAAGGCTCATCCAGTCCCTCACAGTACAAGTTGACAAGTTATGCTACAACTATGGGATTTTTAGTTTAATATTCCCCTGTTGAGGCCCTGCTCATGCGTCTGCACTGGACTGTGGTAACTTCACAGGAGCAGAGGTTGAGCTTTCAGTTATGGTATTCTTCTTCCTCAGGCTAATTAAAGCAAAATATTTACATATGATGATATTTATTTTTTTTTTTTGTAATTAGGACAATGCCAAAAGTTTTTCATTAGTTCTTATTTCTACTCAGGTACTTAAATAATTAGATCCTGGTTTTCTTCTTCCTAATTCACTCAAGTTAGCTACTTGAAAAAAGAGGTTTGTGTTTGCTTCGGCCAGGCTTTTTTGTTGCTTTTGGTTTGTTTTTTTGGTTGGTTGGTTTGGTTTGGGGTGTTGTTTGGTTTTGGTTTTTGTTTCTTGTATCTTGTATCTGTCTTGCCTTCGTCCTTCTACATTATCCCCTAGATAATTTAGTAAGTGGCAGCATATTGGTCATTCACACAAGTGTTGTTGCTTCTCAGAAGTTGCTAAGTGATAGATTTTTGGATAACCAATCTGTTGAGCATAGGAAATCTCCTTGAATTTTTTGGAAGTGTTGTCTGTGGAATATCGTAGCTGAATTAAAAAAAAAAAAAAAAAAAAAGAGTTCCAAGTAGAAAAACTGTTTTTCACAAATACAAATGTCTTTGTCTCAGCATATTTCTGAATCAATCCTATGTTGAAAGTTGAATAGCAGAATAAGTCAGTACGTTAGTGTTCAGTTTGCATGTCTATCTACATTCAGTCGCTTAATAAAACTCAGTTATTGGTTATTACATTTCTAATTTGCCTGAAGGCTCTTCTACACAATTATGGCAAAGAAAGAAAATATAAAAGAATTTTCATGAGTAGAATTATTTAAAAAAATAAAAATAGAGCATAAAGTTGGGTTAAATTTATGTTCCCCAGCTTTAAATCTAACGGAGAGCTTTAGCAAGTAGAAAGTTTTATGACAGTTAAACTGTTTAGATGGCTACACTGAAAGTACTGAAATATAAAACTGTGCTAAAAGTAATAGATAGTAAAAGCTAACATGTATTTCTCTGGCTGCCAAGTTCAGGGTATCTAAACGTTCTTAGAAGTTAGAGTTGAAAATTCCAACTGAAGGGCTTTGCCTTTTATTCCCACCAGCCACACACTTGGAAAAGGTTTAGGTTTAAATTTGACTCCTGTTTCTACTGCTCAAGCCTTTCTCTGAAAGTTCAGTAAAAAGCCACCTAAATCTTTTGGTTACTTAAGTAAGAGTAGTTATCTAATGGAGATTTTCACAGAATCACAAGGCATTTTTTCCTGTAGAGATGTACATCTATAGATAGGTCAACAGATATGGATATAGAGATAAAAATATTCAAAGCAGTACTTTCTCTTAAATAAATATTGAAATGCTTACTGACTTATATACTGCAATCAAATATAATCCTCAGTCTCTTACTGATCATTTACTAAGAGGTGCTGATATAATTTAGCAGGGAGTTGCTTCTGGAGAAAAAAAAAGAAAAGGGGAAGGATGGTTTGCACCGATGTGGTCATTGGTATTTAACTTCCTGCATTGTGAAACCATTCGTGGAGTTGAACGTGGGAAAAGTTAGTAGCCAATTCTGAAGTATATAACAAATACAAGAAAGCTGTTGGCTGATAGGAGAATATATAATAGCAAAGAAGGAATCAGACCAATGGATATGAGACGCTGTGATGCTGTGCTGGTTGTCTGGATCAAAATTTTAAATGACGCGTTTGATTCAGTTGGTTTTCTACCTGTCACCAGTGGAGTGGGGCACCAGTCGTGTATTAGTGTACCTGATGTGTCAGTAATGGCTGGGGAAGGGGAGGATGCTGGGAAGAGAGACCAGCACCTTTTAACTGAGGACAGTATCAATTCCTGGGCAATGTAGTCGAACACTACATATGCTACTAGAAAAATTTATTATCCACTAGAATCTTAGGCAGGGAACTTAGACTGCAGTCCCCACTGTTATCACCAATGAACAAGCAACAATAAAGAAACTATATGATGCTGTAGGTGGTGGTGAAGTACTAATCCTAAATATTGAAACAAATTTTAATTTCTGAGAATAGGTTATCATGGCTAAACCATAGCTACAGATTTTATTATGCTTCTGTCTAAAGTGTTTATACTGTATATTCTCTAATGATAAGCATGATGAGAACTTAATGCAACAATGCAATACAGCACAGAACTTTCTTCCAGAAGTAACTGAATTAGAAAACCTTGTGGCAAAATAGGCAATATATTTCCTGTTGCAGTGAGACACCTCATTATTTATTTGACCTTTAAAAATTCAAGTTATTCAAAATTGAACACAAACTTTGAGATATAGTCATATATGGGAAATATAATGAGCTCTAGTAATAATTCTAAAACTCTGGGGAACTTTTCAAGCACAGAACATACCTCTTGAACTCTGTTGACCTTTAAAACTTGAAAAACATCCTAAGTTAGCACACTGAAATTACTGCTGTGAAGTGTTGGAGGAAGCAAAAGCTGAAATATATTTTTTCGGGAAAAAAATAACATTGTCAAAATGTTTTTAAAGTTCCTTGCATGGAGCCTTTAAGATTTCCCGGTGCTTTTAAGTACAGTGGATTACGCAGGAAGTGGTTGAATCTCATCTGTTGCAGAACTTCTTTTGGGACACAGGAACAGAATTCTCATTCCACGTCCTCTTTGTGTTGCACAGACATACTTTCAACTATACTCCGCTTTTCCTATGAAAATGATAATTATGGCTCTAATGCAACCAATAGCAGAGACTTTTGGACTGTCAGAGTAAGATTTGTTGTCCATTCAGATGTTCCTTATCTCCTTCAATGAAAAAGCAGTTTTCTGTTTCCTTCATGAAGTTGTCTTTAAGGCTGAATGCAAAGCAGGGTAGATGTTGTTTTAGACTCTGAAAACATTCAGATTTCAGTCCTTTGGGCAATTCCACTGATAGTATCCTAATTTCTGAAGCCTTATTCTTCTGTTACAATTTGCTGCTTCAAATAGGAATCTTTATCGGTTTTTCTTCATCCATTAGAAGAACTTGTATGATTTTTCTGCACCAGAAAAGAGGGATGTTTTCCTGCACCAGGAAAAAGGTTTCATCAAGTTCCTCTTGAAATTAGGCAGATGTGTGAGCATGCCATGCTCATTGCTTTTTCTGTCTGGGCAACTTTGTTCTGCAGTAATTATCTCTGAAAGTATAATCCTTTAAAGCTTGCTTTCAATTTTTGACCTGACCAGCTAGTCAGCAAGTCTCAGTATACTTTGGCTATATCCATTCAGTGATTGCTCAGCCAATGGGTTCAAATAATTGTTAAATTTAGCACATAAAAATGTGCATATGATTGATCTACCTCCTTTTTTCTCTTAACAAGTCATATTTATCCTTCTCAACATTTACTAAAAGATCTATACTCTGTAACTAATTAGAACAGTCTTTTTCATCCAAAACTGGATATGGAATTCCCACAATGAATGTTGGTCCTCTCTCCTTTGTAATAAGTATAACTTAAACTTCCTTCTGACTCTCAGGCTTTGTTATCTGAGATCTCATTCTTTCCTCTGTAGTGTGCAACTCATGTCATGTCTCACCTATAATAATTTTGCAAATTATTGCTGTATTAAAATTTTCTAACATCTGTTGTTTCTTCCTTCATTTTATGGAGTAAGCCCTATTTAAATATAAAATGAGAGATAATATTTGAGCCACAAACGCTGCAACTGAAGCAGAAGAAGAGAGAGGCAAAGGAAAGTCTTAGTGATTCATTTAGCTACATTTAGATACACACTCATAGAAACAGTCCTTAGCAGTTAGGCAGAGAAGGCTAAGCAGTTAATTTACTAAAACTTTAAGTAGCACGACTATCTTTTTAAACATAACTGCTCTGAGAGTGCTTGACCATGAGAAAACAGGAGAATATACGCTCTCCAGTCCATGGCTTGAATATTTTAGCTTGCATTTCTAGGGCATGAATGATTTTAAGGAGACCACAGTGTCCTGTGGGAAGTCTGATCAAAGCACTTAAAATACACATGAATATCTCAAAGGCAGGTGCCAAGAGGATGGTCCCAGACTCTTCAGAGGTGCCCAGCAACAGGACAAAGAGTAATGGCCATAAATTGAAACACAGGTAGTTCCACCTCAACGTGAGGAAGAGCTGCTTTACATAGAAGGTGACAGAGCACTGGAACAGGCTGCCCAGGAGGACATCCAGAGGCATTCCAAACCTGTACGAGTTCCTGTATAACCTGCTCTAGGTGATGATCCTGCCTTGCAGGGGTGTTGGACTTGATGCTCTTCAGAGGTCCCTTCCAACTCTAACTATTCTGTGATTTTTATAACAGTTTCCATACCAGATGATGTAACTAGATGATTGAGATTTATCCTAGATTAGCTGAAAGGGGATGAAAATTAAAAAGGTATGTGTCATAGCTTTAAAATCAAATTCGGATGGAAATGGCAATGTCAGTGTTGAGGTGAATTCCTCAAGACATGACACAGTCCAAGCAGTCATCTTGTTTTGCTATCACTTGAATTATTACTTTTCAATCAATTAAGTCATTATACTCTAGTACTGTCTGTATAATGCAGACTTGTAGTTATGAATTTCACTGGATTTTTATTCTTACTCTCTTACAATTCTTCAACTTCTTAATGTTTTTTTCGTCTGTTTTTGTTGTATTTTTTTTATTTCCTTCAGAAGCAAAACCATCCTAACCAGTGCTGTTCTGTACGTGCAGAAATATGTTAAACAGTTGTCCTTATAGAAGGTTCAATATTCCCATGTAACTCTCAACCCTTCCTTCCTTTTGAGCATAGAATTGTTTTGCATGTATAATGAAGGTCAAAATCTGAGTTTATTTTTCACAGTTCTTCCATTTGTGTTGTAGCGATGTCCAGTGGCTTTAAGTGAGATTAGGATTAAGATGAGTTTTCTTTTATGCGTGTGTGTATATATTTATATGTGTAGATCCCGTCTTGACACATTCACCATCCTGAAAAGTTCCTGGTCGGTGGAAAAGACTAAAAAAGGGTATTATTGTCATCATTATCATCTAAATGGGAAGCTGACTCAAAAAGCTCTTGTACAATGTTTTGTCAGAGCCAGGAACTGAAGGCCAATTCTTTTGAATCCCGTTCACAAGTATTCTTCTTCCAGGCTAATGACTTCCAAACCCAAAAATATTTTTGAAATGACTTGTCACAATTTCCAGAATTTACTTTCATTTTAAGTGCCCCCAAAGAACTTCTCAAGCCAATGCGTGGAAGGCAAGTGGCAGTTTCCTTAGGAATATAAAAAGTGGGTTTATTATGTTGAACAAACTGAGCAAAGATGAAGTTACAGCCAGATCTACCCTTTTCTCATTGGGGTTCTGTTTTTGTCTCTCACACCTCCAGGGGGAACACAGAGGGTTTGTGTCACTTCACTGAGAGCTGAAGAACACACCATTGAAGATTCCAGCGTGTCATACTTTGGTAAGTTCAACTTTTTACTCCCTTGCTGTTTTTATGATTTACAAATGAAAAGGCACAGGGAACACACAGGTTCCACACTGATTAGGGTTTTTTTTCCAGAATTATTGATATAAAAATCTTTTACATCTGTGTTCTACTCTTAAGGTTGCTACTTTTTAATGCTGCATGATGGATGATCTTTTTTTTTTTCCACAGGAAAAAAAAAAGGAACTGGTATAAGCTTTTGCAGGGAAGGGTTTTATTCTTTTTGAGCCCAATGACTCTTATTGATTTGATGTTCTCTAGAAATCTCTTCAGAGGAATGTGCTCTCCTTATAGAGGTAGATTAACTGTTTGACCTTTAAGAACCACATGAAAATCAACTCTCTTTTAAATGTAAAAATGTCACCTGGTAATAAAAGGGACTTCTTAATGTGTTTGGGAGAAAGCTGAAGATTTCCTTAGGATTGCTGCTAGAGCTTCACTCTATATTCTGCAACTTGCCTTGTGGCAGATTGTTTCATTATCCAGCAGTATCATTAATCTTTTTTATTATCACCTTAAAAATAAACAAACAAAGATTTTGTTGTGTTTGACACAAGTAGTGCATTTTCATTTCATAGGCTTGTATTATTGGCTTAGAAAAACTCTGTGATGCTTCGGCTTGAAATACTGACTTACAAGTATGAAAATGCTATTCAGATGTGTGGAGATGGCATCTGTTGCGCATATTAAACAAAGTGTGTGATTTTTATCTCTTCCACATGGAGCTTGGTGTTAACTAGGAGAGCTGATATTAATTAATTTGAGAAATAATCACTTGTCATTCATTTTGCTTTCATGAAGATAATTGCGCTGTTCCACGGGCCAGCCCGAAAGCAGGTCTTTTCAAGGAAATAAAGGTGTAATCCTGAGTTCATTTCAGTACTAATAATTGAAAATTCAGTTGGTTTGGTGATCTACCTCTGTGATGTGCTTCTTTATTTCACGACTTCTCAAAATGTTGGTTTACCCTTTTGTTTGTGTTTAACAGTTAAAGGTAATAGTGGCGGTGATGATGATGGATTAATTCAGGCTTATTAATTGGGTTTAGACATAATTTTCTCATTTCTAGAGTGTGCAAACATGGACAGATGACATTTTTTGGCATTTATATCTACTAGTGTTATGAGCTGAAATTAACATGATGATTGTGCTTATGAAGGGAACATATGAGAACTCTTCTGGTGATGTCTTCATTATACTTGTGGTCATTGGAATAAAGTTTTGTTTCATTGTTTTGGCATTCAAAGCCAAGGAGCCATTGTAGTGTTGGAAATAAAGCCCAAAATGAAAGCAAACCAAAACCCAGTACACAATCCCACGTGATATAGAGAGAGATGTAATTGGCCTGTCTTTAGGGATTTGGAAATTGTGATAATGATGGAACTGAACAGAATAAGAGTGTGAAGTTTGTTTAGAATGGTTTTAGGGGAAATCCAAACAGATCTTCCTGTTATTCCTCATCTCAGGTTTTCAGTTGTTCTGTATTCTCTCTGTTTCTGTTGGGGTATGTCGTATACAATAAACTGATATATGCAAGTGATTTAAAACATACATGTGCAAACACCAGCAACCAGAACTATTCCATAAACAATGAGTACAGCAGAAATTTGTCATGACTGTGGTTTAATTTGAAGAGTTGCAACGTTTTGTTTTGTTTCAGAGACTTGGCCTAGATTCATTAAGCACTAGTAGCATGTTTGTGAAATCTCTGCTTATTATAACTTGAAGGCTACTTAGTTAGCTTTTTTTTTCATAGCAGACAGAGTTTTTTGTTCTTTTTACCTGAAAATGAATCTTTTACAGAACAATATGCATATGTAAAAAATGTATTTGTTTTAAGCTGGCTTTCTTAAAGTCTCTTCCTATTTTTAGCCCAGTTCAATTACGATTACTAAAGAAAAGAGCTTCTGGAGACTAGATTTCTGTAAGTGCTTGGGGCGAAAGCATCATATTTTCTTGCTCTTCCTTGGATTTCATCCAAAGCCAGTTCTGTTTAATCTGCCTGCTGCTGCTCTGGAAGTGACATCTGTTCAAATTTACACTCTTTATCATGGCTGACATGTTGTTTGTGTGTCTGTTTACCCCAAGCCCTTGTTCCAACTGCCTCTTGCAGATAATTTGTGATTTTTCCTTCAGTCTATCACAGGTTGCTAGGCATTGAATTGCTGCATATGGAGCTTTGCTATTATTTTTTATTTCTTTTCCTCAGCTTTGCAATTATGTTTTGAAGAGCAAATGAGAAGTCTAGATGCAACATGTGTATCAACAAATACACTGAAGAAGGGTAGATGAGAAGTGAATGGGTGTGGGGGATGTGGCACATCAGCAATATTCCTTATCAGGGTTTTGTATGTAAGTCTGGTAAAACATGGGCTGTGTTGTCTACACATCTCTTTTGTGGGATAAATATTGCTTTGTAATTTTAACTACCTGGTTAAGAGGGTGAAGCTGAGAACCAGGGGTGCCCAGACCGTAACTCCGGTAGTCCCACTGCGTGCAGGGCAGTACATCGGCAGGAGTTGCCCTCACGGATTGACTTGCTCTTTTCAGCACACGTCTGCACTGATCCTGCCTCTGTGCCATGTGCCTCCTGGCTGACTGGAGAACAAATAGGAGCTGACACACCTTTGAGCCAAATGTGCACAGCTGCAGGATCCATCTGCAGACTGAGTCTTGCTGCCTCTGGATGACAAAAGACTAGTTTGAAAGAGATAGTGAAAATAGACTGCATAAATAGCAGTTGTGTTCCTGACATCATGTTGTCTTCCTTTCCAGTGCTGCTGCTCCTCCTTCTGCACGCTTAAGCCAGTGTTCACACGATACATGCACCACTGACACGTAGCAAACAATTTTTTTTTTAATCACTTCATAGATTTCAAACTTCATGGTTTGCACAGAAATTCTCTTGCTTGTCAGGGTTGGAGTCTTGCCTTTATTTCTCTGTAGTAGTTGCTATCTATTAGCGTAAAATGAGAATATCTTTCAAGGAGTGTTGATGAAATCATTACTGGTCCTCATTTCATTATCTGCTTTTTCTGGTAATGAACTCTCCATAATTAGACCTGTTGCCAAGACAGTTCTTACATTCATCAGGCTGAGGGCTTTAAAAATCTGTTTAAGAATTTGCAAGAAAAAATATTTCTTAGGGTTTTCTGAAACTCTCAATTGTATTTTCTCTAGCAGAGAACACTGTGAAGATCTTCCATTTCCAAAAGAAGCTATGTAATGGCAGCACGAATGTGTTTCCATAGTTTTCTTAGAACATTTTATGCATAAGATGCTCACCTAAATTTAGGCATGTACTACCAAATACAGAATGCCATGTCCTAGTCGTCAGAAAGTCATCAAGCAATATTGAAAATGAATAGTCAAACGATATAAGAACAGGAATAATAATTGTCTTTGGTTTATTATTTTCTCACTAATATAAGAGGGGCCTTTTGTTTGCTATTACTGTAAATCTGTGACTGCTTTGTTAGCGGTGATATGTCTTCCTCAAAATCACTTGAGAATAACTCAGTGGTTGTTTTAATTCCCTCTTTTCATCTATCCACACGTTGTACATATTTAACATATGGTCTTGATCGTGACAGTTCAGTTGTTTCCACATGCCTTTCCTTGCAAGCTTCACCAAATTTCTGTTAGCTGACATTAAGATATTTGAATTTTCCCTTTTACTATATATATATTTTACCATAAATAACCTGTTATGTCAGTTGAGTGCTCAGCAGAGGATGGATGTAAAATCCTTGCAAGAGCTGGATACAGAAGCTATGGAATTGTTGATGTTTGCACAATCTGACTATTTGATGGATTTCACTATGTGAAAATTTACTCTTTCATAAGAGGGCTTTGAAGAACATTATGAAAACAGAGATTGTGTTCATCCCCTATCGTTTACATTTTCAAAGTGTTAAAATAACAAAATAATGCAGTTCTGGTTATTATATCTGCTTTGCTTTGGGCTGTTTTAATAGAAACCGGAGGATAAGACACAGCTATGCTTGTTTTGCTTCTGTTGGTATTTAGCTGTGACTTGGATCCTATTTCACTGGGCATTTAATTCACTACATATCCAGAAAGGTAGGTTGTTCACACTAGAAATTCAAACCAATGTCGATAGTTTTTATGCCAGTAGTTAAGGAGACCTGTTATTAGAGTTCTTTGCAAGAATGTAGTCACAGCAAACTACTCTGTTTCCATTCAGAAGGTGGATGGATCGCAGGTGGAAAAGTTGGGAGGTTTGCTGCATCATGTTTTTAATAGCCCAGGTACAAAGGTTTCTATCCAAAATAACTCCCAGTCAACACAAGTAACGTGCAACAAACCATGAATCAAATAGTCAGATGAAATAGAAACACTGAGACTAGATACACTTCCCTTTTTTGTGGCACATATATCTCTTTTTCTACTAAAATTATGATATTTGCTCAACACTTTATATAGGAGCAATATTGGATGGCCAGTTTTATGAACTAAGTGTGGGCTTTTTCCCATACTTAATCAGTGAGGTATACAAAGACTTAATTTCTCCACTGTTTCACAAACCTGCTGCCTGAACAATTAATGAAGTTCTATGGTGGCCTAGTGGTTAGATCACAGGACCTTCACCGCTGAGGCCTGGGTTCGATTCCAGCCAGGGACACTCCCCGGGCAGGTGGAGCTCGTTAGCCCTG
>JAWMRA010000146.1:11386814-11411227 GCA_035584735.1 Pseudotriccus pelzelni | reverse complement strand
CACCTAAAAAATCCAATGCGCAGGCTGGAAGGTGTAAAGACCTTCCCCGGATCTTCGTTCGCGAAGACTGGCCATATATTTTATCAGTGTATGGATTTAATTACTTTCCCTCTTTGTTTGCATGGCAACAGTTTGTACCACATCTTCAAGTTAAATTCCTTAATTATTCTTCTTACTGTTTCTATTATTTTTCCTGTAGTGGGGTGTAGCACAGGAAGGCAGCCTGGGAAGGTGGGTGCATTATAAGGCAGAAAAAAAGACTGAGTGCAAAGCAGATGTTTATGCAATCACACTGATTATTTACCCATTTTTGCTCCTCCTTCTGCTATATGTTGTCCTTTATACGACATGGAGACCATATCAGTCTTTATTAGAGTCATTTGCCTTTTAAGCTGATTCTCAGAGTAGACTGAATATATATATATATATATTTTATTGTACAGCATGGGATAGGTAGATTTTTATCCTAGTTAATGACAGTATATTTATATTAGCATTTCTCTCTTATTAATTAAAAGGAAATGCTTCATATCAGATCTTCCAGATGAGCAGCTTGCGGAATACAAACCAGGAGCTGACATCTAATTTGCTTTTGCAGTGCAGAAAAATAATTTGTCTTGATTGTTCAGTGTTATTTGAGAGGAAATTCTGGAATATATTTCCATCAGCACTGAGATGGGGTCAAAAACAGCTTGCAGGAAAATATTCCAAGTTTGCTAAGTGAAACTTCCCCCCCCCTTTATTATCAATATAGGGGAACTGTTTCACTAAGTTAAGTAATAATCTTCTCAGTCTTGAAAAAGACTGCACCAATTATATAGTTAATTTCCCACCAGCTGACAACATGTAAAATAAGTATATTTAAAATAGTCACTTGTTTCAAATTATTGTTTACATTCTCTTTTACAGAGGTGTTTGAGGTACCACTGCTTTTACCTCTGTGGAAAACGATAATTAATTTTCCCTTACTTAGGAAAATGTGACTTGATTATTCTGTCTTGCAGTGTTTGATTTCCCTAATATTAAAAGTAAGCTGTTAGAATAAAAGGAGCGCAAATATCTCACATAAAATCAGCTGTGCGGCTGTCACCAGCTCTTCAGGAATGGCAAGAGATTCCCCTGCCCTAAAGCCACCCACTGTCATCATGCCTTGCAAAGGTTTCTCTCAGCAGCCAAGGGGAAATGGGCTCAGTTAACTACTATTGACAAAAGCTTTGAGGAAAAACCGTAAAACTACTTTTTAATCTTGACTAGGAGCTCAGTTCTTCCCTTCTTCATGGTGCAGTTGTTTGGTAATGCAGCTTGGTATGTCCCAGTGTGTGAGGTTGGGCTCAAGCTGCGTTTATCCACACCAGGTCTGACTCGGTGATGCCGATCAGATGGGACAGCATTCTGGTACCTGGGCTGTGTCTTCCTGGAACCTGTTCCAGCTGATACAGGCTGGTGTGCCAACTCATTTAGTTTAAAGAGCCTTTTCACTGCTTTTTTTTTTTTTTTTTTTTTTTCCCTGTTCTGAAATCATCAGTTTTATTTACCTTTGGTGTTACTAATGGCTTGGTATTTCTTCTGAAGCAGTAGGAGAGTGAACAAAATCAGCCTTTTGGGTATGTACAGACTGCTGCTTCAGAGGCTGAGTTTCATTGTTTCCCATCAGCAAATTTCTTGTTAAGCAGGAGGCCTGAAGACATGTGGTACTGCTACTGCTGGTTTGTGGTGGGAAATGTCACTTTGTCTGGAAACAAGTGTCCTCTGTGTGTATATATAATGTATATTCCTTATTGTCAGAGCGGTGAGGCACTGGCAAAGGTTGCCCAGAGAAGTTGTGGATTCCCCATCCCTGGGAGTTTCCAAGGCCAGGTTGAATGGGGCTTTGAACTACCTGGTCCAGGGGAAAGTGTCCCAGCTCATGGGTGGGGATTGGAACTAGGTGATCCTGAGGGTCTCTTCCAACACAAACCATTCTATGATTCTATGATATATAAAATATAAAAGGTTATAGTGTTCTCCTCAGATGAGTTTAGGACATTTTTCTTCCCCACTCTGCTGAAATTTATCTGAAGAAGGTTATTACATGTTAGATACATGTTAATGTGCAACAAGAAAAATTTAATTACACCTGATGATTCTTGGTATAGATCTGTGCAAAAACTATTTTCCTGGGGTTTGTTTTTTGGGGTTACTTTTTGTGCCA
Organism: Pseudotriccus pelzelni; assembly: GCA_035584735.1. Lineage (NCBI taxonomy): Eukaryota > Metazoa > Chordata > Aves > Passeriformes > Tyrannidae > Pseudotriccus > Pseudotriccus pelzelni. Next base: position 11,409,036 of record JAWMRA010000146.1, on the reverse strand, counting down.
TCTATGGTGAACCATCCCTTAAGATTACATGCTGCAATCTCAGGTTCTATCTACAAATAGAAATATACCCTCTGGTACTTCAGTTGTAGAGATCCATACCAAATCCTTCCTTATTTTTCCAAGACAACAAGAGTTGGTCATGGAAGTATTGACAGGGTTCAATTTTAAGCACTGAAAGTTGTGAGAATGGAGATTGATTCGGATTAAATTTTGTTCATTAATTGGTATTTTGAAACCCTACCCCACAGGTTTAAACATTTTTATACAAGTGAAATTTAAAAATTGGTGCTCTCACTGTACTGAACACATTTCCCATTATTTTTAAAAGAAATTGTTATAAAGAGACTAATTTAATGGAATTTCTTTTATTTAAGGGCCTTCTAATAGAAGCTCAAAATATGAGGAATAGCAGTTGTAGTTTTTCTGGAAGAAAGATGACCAGACTTGTGCTGTATCGCTCTTATTTTAGTATATTTTCAGTGACCATATGATGTAAACTACCTTGGTAAGGTGCTATTTGTTTCCACTGCTTTTTTTTTTATGGTATGTTTAGCTATTCAAGACTAAAGGTAGAAGTTTTCATCTTTCTGTCATATCTTCCTAAGCAAGGGGGAAATTGAAGCAGACAGTTTTAATGCCTGAACATACAGTAAGGAAGCCAGGAACAGGCAGAATATAAAAAAAGCAATCTAAAATTCAGCATCTTAAGTGCCTGGAGCTTGAGAAGGCCTAAGGTGTTATAACTTAATAATATCTTTTTGGAATCACATTTTGGACTAAAAATAAGGGAGGAAGTACAGCTCAAGACTTGTGATAGAGTATATTGCTCCGTGGAAGACAGTCTGTTACTTATTCATTACACTGCAGTCTACATAGAAATGAAAGTAGCTTTAAAGTAACATTTCTGGATTATTTAACATTTCATTTATGGTAGTTTAGGTCAATAATTAAAAGTTAAATTTTTCCTGTTATTAAACTTCTCCCTATAACCTTTTCCAAGCCCCAATAATGAATATTAAAAAAAAGAATAAAGTGATACTTGCCTGAATAAATCTTAAATTTGTGTCAGACAACTATGTAGTAACTGCAAATATCAATTAATAGCTGTTCAATTAAATTTTTTTAATAGTTTTTGTATAAAAATGTTATGGCCATCTCTTATATCATCCAAGCTGGTTGCCTAAGTAAAGCAGTCGTGGATTTGGGCCCTTATGGGGGACATCATCTTACACCTTGGGTTGGTTGGTCTGCATCAAAGATGAGCTACAGGGAGCTGTAAAAAGGACCTGCTAATCCTAGAGAAATACAAAATCCCAAACCCTTTTACTTTGCCTGATTCTATCAAGCACATATAGAATGGAAATAGGCAAGAATTTTGATCTAGAGCATCATACATCATAATTTCAGAAGTTACTGCAACACTATGTCATTAAATATGAGAATATAAATAAGCAAAGTGCATGATTTATATACATAATTATTCAGAAAATTCAGCAGCTAAAAGGGAAGTTGTCAGAGCATGTAAACATCTTGCTATAGTAGGAGTATTGCTTTAATCTCACGGCAGCCGGAGACCAGAAGGCTACATGCCAAATTTATCAGCCCAGTGTTGGACTGGGACTGGAGCTGAGCCGTGGCTGTGCCAATTGGTGACAGTATTAGATCTACGAAAGAGCCCGTTCTTCTAGTGAGATATTATTACAAACTTTGGAACCAATTGAAAATAAACTTGAGTGCCTTGATTCCCATTCCTCTGGAGCTGAGGTTTTTCTATTTACCTCCTCAACTACAAACTGAAAGTGACAGGTTAGTAAATATTAGTGGACCTATTTAGTGATAGTGTCATTTAACTTCAGGTCAACTCATGTAAGTCACTACAGAAACAACACTGAGTATCTGCTCAGTGAGAGATTTTTCAGGCATCTAATATTAGGCAAGTTTTTAAGAATGGGTGTTTAATTCCTGTAATTTTGCATACAAATAACTACACAATTTTAGGTTGGATATTAGAAGAAATTTCTTCACTGAAAGGGTGGTGAGGCATTGGAACAGGCTGCCCAGGAAAAATAGTGGCATCATTATCGTTATAAGTGTTCAAAAAATGTGTAGGTGTGGCACCTGGGGACGTGGTTTGGTTGTGAACATGAACCTTATTCACTTTAGGGTGTCTGCCCAAGGCCTGAATTGAAATTCATGGAAAATGTGTTGACTCGTTCCATCATCCTAAGCAGAAGCTTAATAAGTCCTGAGAGTATTACTAATTGTTAATCGATTTCAATTTTTCTTGATTGATTTAATTTTTCAGTAGGTACTCTGTTCTTTTTCCCTTTCTCTTTCTTTGCAAATGTATTTTTAATTGGCAATCTTATCAACCGCATTAAACTGTCTTCATAGTATAAGCAGTTAATACCTCATAGTTTCCTCAATAAATCAATCAAACCATCTATCCCACTTATTCCATATTAGGTAGTCATTTGCTTTAGTGTAAACAACTGATTTCATTATGTGGAAACCATTTGTTGCTGTTCCCGACTGCTGCATAGCACACAATGAAACCAGTGAACAAAACTGATAAACACGTTAAACTGTGCAGTGCACAGTTTAAAATCCAAGTATTTTACAACTCTGTAGTACCTCTGCAGTAGCAGTGACTGTTTCCTTTTGTGACTGCTTAGTCCAGGGCAGATTTTAATGGTCTGAGTGTAACTTAGAGTCTTGTGATTTCCAGAGCTGTGACTGTATCGCTGAGTCACGACTGTGATGTTTCTGAGTCACATCTTTGGATGTTGTCATGTGAGAGTGACTGAGAGAGGTTTTTACATATTTTCTTTCTAAGCAAGAAAATCGATTCTGCAATGTCTTGTACACCTTCAGCTGCCAGTCGAGCAGCTGGTTCCAAACAGAGAAATCTTCTGAATGTGTTTATTCTGCCATTCTTAAAAGTATTAATTTCATATAACATTAAACCAAAAACTCAAGCAAAAGAAAATAAAAATCTTGAGAAGAAACATGATTAAGGGGAAATGCTGAAAGGACCAAAACTTTTAAGAAGTGATTTTGGGGTTTGGTTTTTGGTTCAGCCATTGGGGTTTGGTTTTTGGTTCAGCCATTGTGTTGTCTCCCAAAAGCTGGTGCTTGATTCACTCTTTTTCAGTTTGCCTGGTTTATGTCTGATTGTTTAAGACAGCAGCTAAAAAGAGGGGGAGGCTTGGGGAAAAATGTGTTTGTAAAAATCACAAATTTTGGCAGAATGAGTCAAGGGCAGATGTAGTGTTTGATACCACTTTTAAATCTCCTTTTAACAGACTAGATGTAAATGTGAAAATATTCCATTAAAGAAAAGCGCAGCAAGTCATTAGCGAAAAAAGCAGCAGAATACAGATTCACTTACTCCTCCCGTTATTTCTTGATTTCATGGTCTTTCTTGTCCTGATGAGTACACAAATGAACAACCTGAATTAAAGCTGAAGCTGTTTGAAGTTTCCAGGAATGTGTTTCCATACTGTAATGCTGTTACAATTCTGTTAGTTAACTTAATAATAATTCTCTTAGACAAAAGCTATTTTTATTTTTTAATGGGATATTACCATGACTAATAGGTGTTCAAGATTATCTATAATCCTATACTTCCTAAAGCTTTAAGGGCTCCATTTTGACAGGATTGCTTAGAAATTTCTGTTAATTTTTCAATTTTGTGTCATGGAGAAGGGAAAGATTCTAGCTTGGGCCAGTAAATGCAAAATAGCATGTGCCTTCAGTGGTGCAATTAGAATTTATTTTGGGTCCTAATGACAGCGACACAATTGAAGATTTTACTTTTTTTATGTAACGACTAGAAATAATTAGAAAAGTAGTCTTTATCCTTGGAAAATTCCCAATTTTCAATGAAAAGTCCAAATCTGTTAAGACTTCTAGCACAAAAGTTGGAAATAGCGGTGTAATTACAGAGATTGGTACGTAAATTTGGCAAAAAGTACTGTCCAGAAAGGATAGTGCAGAGGAGGGAACCAAGCTGGGAAGAAATTACATGACAATGTAGCAAATATACAGAGAAAAGTAATTCAATTTTTTATGGGAACATTCAGTTTTTCAACATCCAATTTCTCAGTTTTGTTGTTATGAAGAACTACTGATATTTGTGGAAGTGTGACTTTTTAGACACATTCCTAGAGAACATTCTGGGGTTTTTTTTAATTATTTTTTTTCCAGAGGATAAAGTAATTACAGGTTGTTTATGCCTAATGATGAAGGGTAATTGACATCAGTAATGAAATATTAGCCAAGGGGGACCAAATATATTTCTTGCAGATCACCTCATTAGCTTGTTTCCAAAATATGTTCACCAGAGTGAAATTGCAGCATGTGATTGGATGTAGTGACAAACATCTGTTATCTCAACTCCTAAAAGGCTTTTGGGAGTGGGTAAAGACAAACAGTTCTTATTTAATCAGCTTGAATGTAACCTGAGAGACATTTTTTGTTGTCTGTGGTCTTGTCACAATCTGCTGTTACTCCTTAAAAATTACTTATGGGGTTAGGTTTCTCTTTAAAGTTGCATGATCTTTTAGTAAAAGAATTATTTCCTTCCACTTTGCAATGATTACAAATGTGGGAGATGCAGATCATCAACCAAACCCAACCAACCAGCCAAACCTGTATGTTCTCCAGAAAAATACCCGAGGGACTGAGCAGTCCCATCTCAAAAAGAAAGAAATATGTTACCACGTACCTTTTCTCCAAGATGAGAATTTTTTGTATCGTTTAAGACGAAATCTGTATTGCTGATTGAATAGGATCTTGTAGCAGCTGTGATGTAATGAGCGTTCATCATTTTCACCTAAGCTGTCTGGGTATATTGAACTGGACCCCAGCCTTGCAAATGCTTATCAGGCAGATCATTTACAACAGTTCACTGCTGTATGAAGAACTGGGTTCAGAGACGTTTTCCTTTTCCTGTATAACTCTTTCTTTATGCTTGTACAAGATAAAACAGAAGAATGATTATTCTTTCTTTCCTTTTCCTCCTATTTAGACATTAGTTTACTCTTGTACAACTCTTTTCAACCATAGATTTCAATATATAATCAAAACAATGGTTATTTAAATGTTTGAATTTGAGTTTCATTTGCTGCTTTGCCTAATCCTACTTTAATCTTTAAAGACTCATCAAAACCTTAAATTTGATTATGTATGCATGTCCAAGGATGTTTGAAAAGTCATGGCAGCCAAGTGCAGTTCCTGGTTACTGGAAAAAGGGAAACATTGCATCCCTTTTAAAGAAGAGCAGAAACCTTTAAGTTTGGAATGTGATTTCATATATTTTTTTCACCCTGATTAATCCAATGATAAAGTTAGTTTTAGTGTAATTGTATTCAGGAGTGACATTTTATAGGTAAGTAGGCTGTGTCCATTGTTCAGGTACTTGATGTATTTGAGAAGTTTTATTAGATTATTAGAGAATAAATTATTTTTAGTGGTTATAACTTAACTCCAGTGAATAATTCATTCATGAGAAGAACCTTAACGTTTTTCTCAGCTCTGAATATCTTTGTGTTTGACCAGCTGCCAATACCAAATAAGACAACGGTGCCTTTAATGTAGTTGAAAGATTCAAGAAATTATCTTGAAAAGTTTTCTAAGAGACTCTCAAGAGTTAAACATGAGGTTATCAAAAAGTAGTTTTAGTTGACTTCAGTGGGAGTGACGTACATTTAACTGAGATACTGCTTGATTTGTTGGATGGTTCAGTGCTGATAAAATGACTGTCCTTGTTTAGCCAATTAATAAGCCAGACTTTAAAGGATTTGAAGTTCAAACATTAAGAAGAGTAAAAAGTTTCTTAGTGTATGCATGTTTCTAAATTTAGGAGGTCTGAATATTCCCCAAATCAGTGGGACATTACTCTGAAAGTTAGTGCTGACTAAGCTTTTCAGTGTCTCATACCTAATTAAGAGCCTTGCTTTGACCTCATTCCTCTCCTTCATCCAGAGGACATTTTCAGTGCTGTTTGCACATGCAATCAGATGGTTTCAACAGAACATTTTTGAAAGCAGGGTCTTCCCCAGCTCTCCTCAGTTTGAACTGATTCTGCCTCAGATCCACTCTCAGCAGTGACCACTGTTCCTCTCTGACTGATACTACCCTTGTCAAGACAGACACATTTGTCTGAGACTCCTCTTGCCACAGATTGCCTCTTTCAGCTTGTTTTCTCTGTTTGTTTGTGGTTTTTGTTTTGTTTAGTTGATGTTTTGTTTTGTTTTGTTTTCTTTTTAAGGGACTGGAAAGGGCCAGTTAGAAGGCCCAGGAGATAAATCTTGAGGCAAGGGAGATGTTAAACTGAAGTGCTGTTCTTGGAAAGGGAACAAAATAACTCAGCAGCTCAGAGCCAGCTCACTGATTCTCTCCTTGTGAATAATGCATTATTCCATCAAGAAAGTTGCTCCTACTCAGCTCATACTGAGTGGCAATACTGTATTACCCACAATTGGAGACATGTCCAATGAACACAGAGATGTAGGAGAAACAGTTTTTCTTCTCTCCATGTACAGTCAGCAGCCTGTAGCCCTGGGGAGTATTTGATCTGATGCAGCACCACACAGCTTGTGTTTGAGGCACAGTTTGCACTCCAGTGAGAGTGTCAGGTACTCTGCAACAAACTTCAGAGAGCGTGGCTGGCAGAATAAGACTTGCTATTACTAACTGAGGACATAGAAGAAGACTAAAGTCTCTATTTTGAAGAATAAACTGGAGTTTTAACAAGTACTATCAGTTATAGGTATTGCCATTGCTACCGTGGAAAAAAATCAAGTAGTTTAGGTGTCTTATGGGTTTAGTTTGGGATATACTGCTGTAATTACCTACCAGGAAATATTCCAGTAGGCAGAGACTTCACCTAACATGAGTAGGTGATAGGGCACAGAGGAATCCTGTCGTTTGTTTAGTCCAAGCTGGGGATTGTGCTGCACCTCCCAGGCACTCAGGTTTCTTTTTTTTTTGGACACTGGGTAAGAGAGAAGAGGGATTTAGAAATCTCAATATTCAGTCCACATGGGATTAAAATTGGCTCAGAAGCAAAACCATAGAGGCTTGGAAGTGCTTTTAAGTTTCCCACTGTAGATTGAGTTAAGAAAAAAGCAACAAAAACAACAAGCATCAAGGGGCCAATAGAGATAAAGTAATGTGTGTTCAAAGGTAAGGTAATAGATTTGGGAAGACTATTTGTTTTGAGGGTGGGGGAGCATATGTGAGACAGAACCATTTGAACTGTATGTAATTACAATAGGATTGTCACGAAGGAAGCTATTTATAAAAACTAAGAAGTTTAAAAAGACTCGATTTTCAGCTCATTGAAATTCAATTAGATCTCTTGTCAGCAGAAAAATTTCAGCTTGAGATCCTTGAGAAGTTGAAGTTATACTTGAAATTCTGTGACATACAGCTATCATTCCTCATTAGCCAGGTGATGGATTAATTAATCATGGCAACCCAACTAGATATTGCATCATTTTTACAGAGAAGGAAAAAAAAAAAAAAAGAGTAAAATTTTGAATGTTGGCATTAAAGGAGAGTGGCATTATGTCGTTAGGTAACAATTAACAGGTTTCATTGTTACCCCACTTCTAGCAGATTTGAAACAGTGCAGAAGTAATGATTTAAGGGCAACTACTCTTCCCAGTCTGCAGACATTGTTGCACTTACAGAGAATTATTGAGCAGCTTATTGATGCATAAAATCTGATCATTATACTTAAGAGATGTTTCTCTATTCCTTTTTCATTTTCTTTGCAGAGTTAAATATTACTGTATTTGTAGCCATACATTAAATGCCTCTTTTTACAGTTGGATACTGTTCAGGGGCAAGCCTGAATCAAGCATCATAGTTTCACTCTGCCTGTATTTTCCACTACAGGTTTTCAATATGCAGCAGGTCTTTTGGAACTGTTACTGTATGTGATCATCATTAATGGTCCTGAACCATTCTGCATAGGCAGCTGCTTGACTGAATAGATCAGCCTCCATCTTCTGGTGTTTATTATGTGCATTAAATCTCACTGGCTAACTCTTTCTTCATCTTATACCCTGTTCTTTCTTAGTGGTGGTTCTTTGTGTGCCTGTGAGACAACCCTCCACCCATCCCTAGTGCATTTTCATATGACCTAGAGCTGTGGGTTATCCAGCATCTCAGACTCCTCTAAAAGAGCATGATAGGAGACTGATTTCACTAAAATAACCAAGCAATGGTAATCTGGTGTTTTACCCTTCACAGCATCAAATTAAGAGGGATTTGTAGATAACAGTCACTTAGAGATTTATGTAAGTGCACACACCTAGGAAGCATAGGTTGATTTAAAAAAAAATCGATTGATTTGAGATCATGCTTTTGGGATGGACATTTTGGACACAAAATAAAAGTTAAATGAATAAAAGTCCTTTTAAAATTTGGGGGAATAACAACATTATGTGAGTAATACAAATCAGAATAATAAATATATGTAATGGAAAGAAATATCCAATCAGATTATGGAATATTCTAAGCAATCTTTCTCCCTCACCACCTTCTCTTGACTCATTGACAAGAATCTTGAAAAGTCTTTGCTCTCAAATCAGGAACTGGCAAATTCAGTGAGAATCACCTTTCTTGGACATTCTTTATGAGGAGAAATCATGTGACTGCAACCCTTCAGGGCTTGGCCAGGAGGGAGGAGTAACAGTCACTTAACACAGCCTTAGTCGGTGGCACCTGCTACTACTGGCAGAAATGGATTTTGACCATTAGAAAAAACTGTATGATATTGATGGTAATACTTTCACAGCAAGGTTACAGCAGTTGAGGAAGACACAGAAAAAAAACCACATTGGCAGAGGTGTGATCAATAACATTTTCCTACTTACAATTTACTTTACCCTGTGAAAAGTGGTCTCAGAACAGACTGACTACTGAGGTTGCTCACTGCAAGTTTTTTGAGCAGACTTGAGCACTGAATGCTTTGAATTATGTTGGTTTAAGCATGAACTATAGGTTGGCCTTCCTGTGACACAGATAAGAAGTGTCTTTATGATCTGTTTATTCATGTCTGTGTGTCTTTATAGCCTTCCCCACCATTTCAGCTGATAAATGATGCAGTTCAGAGGGACTGACATTGGTATCCCAAGTCCTTCATGAGGTCGATCCTACTTTCTTCACAGTTGCTGGTGTGTTGTAGTTTAGCTTCTCTGCTTTCCAGTCTTTGGGAATCCTGCCTTTATTCTGTAGGACATAATTATTCATCAATCCATCAGCAGAAAGACTTGAGGATTAATTTAGATGTGATCTCTTTTGCATACCAAAAGCAAAGTTGTGGAGCTTTTGTTATTTCACTGTTTGGTCCCAGAGGAAAGTATGATTAAAATGTTTTGGGCTTATTACAGTTATGATAATAGCATAGTCTCTTTCTTAATAAAAAAAAAATTCTTTTAAACAAATATTTATCTGCCAGCACTGTAATCATAGAAATAGTGCTGCTGATGTGATCCTCATTCTAACAGGCTTTGGCTGACTCAATCTTCTTTGCTTTAGGGAAAGGTTTTCCTTTGATAAGTCACCATCCCTGGAGGGATTTAAAAGACGTGTAGATGTGATGTTTAAGGTTTAGTGGTGGATCTGGCAGTGTTAGGTTAATGGTTGGACTTGATGATTTCAGAGTTTTTTCCCAACCTATTATTCTATGATTCTATTCACATGGATCTGTCAATAAAATGCTAGTTTTTCTACTGAAATCCACACTTTTAAGTAGCTTTTAGGTAGACATACAGTGAAAAAGAGATAAGCTAACCTTTCCAAGAGAAATTGAAAAAAAATGGAAATTACTGTGTTGCAACAAATGACATATTACCTGGACTTAGATTCTTCCTGAGTCCTGAAAAAACATACCAGGCTTCACAGTTGTTCTTTGTACTCATGGCTGTACAGATGTTAATCTCCTTCAAATATTTACTCACAGTCAACTCTACCATTCATGTGTCCAACAGTTCAGGGTGTTAAGGGGAGAGAAAGGGAGAACACCCATGAAAAAGAAGTAAGCATCTTTTCGAGTGTTTATCCTGATACAACATACATATTTCTGAAAGGATAATTGAGAAAAGGAATGAAGTTCCTAGGGCTCTATTGAGAGGTGCTTCTTTGCCCACAGTTATCCTGTTCATCATAATCCCTCAAAGGAAGTTTGCCCTTGTAACAAGTATTGGCTCATGTATTATTCTGTGTAATATAAAGAGGGTTCATCTATTCTCTACATCCGAGCTCAGCGTGCAGTCTCTCTGTTCTAAAGTGCCTGGCTTACCCTGAGCCTGTTTACAGTGCATCTGACATTTTGAACTGCAGAATGTGACAAGCTGACAGTGCCTCTGATTATAAAATCAGCTCATCTGCTGATATTAGGAAGGAGCAAGATGATGTACCAAATCAGTTTTAAATAGCTCATACCATGCTCAAAAATATGCACATTTCAAATATTTTAAGAAGAAAGGGTAGACAGTATATGGCTTTAATTTATTTTGTGCATTCATTTGATTTTGTGCTATATTATTATTTGGACTTGTGATATATACAGTGGGCACTGAAAACAAGCCACTGTTTTAAAAGTTAATGCAGTGCCACATTTTCAAAAGTTCACCATTTGCAGTTAGGACAAAGAGCTCAGCTTTACACCTTAAGTGCCTGAGTAGGGTTAACTATGGGCTGGCATCAGAGTACCAGCCAGTGCCTCCTTTGTGATATCAGTGGCCAGATTGTCAAAAATTCAATATACCAGTTCAATATATGCTGCCCAAAATATTTTTAAAATCTGGAGAACATAGCCTAACTAATCAATTAAATTGCCACTTGTATCCATTACAGACATTGTGAAAGTTATTATTTCCTATTGCCAGTTTAAAATGGAAAATAAAAAGTGATATTCGAAGGAGGTGGTGTGTTTTAAATGAAAGTAAGGAATGAAAATATTTTTGTAATACACTTTGCATTCATTTGTCATGTAGGCTGGATTTAGAAATGTTATGATATATCCAGTCTCTATGTATTTATTTTCATAGTATTTCAGAGCATTAAGAAGTATTTCAAGTCTTTCACCTCACATCCAGAAAATGCCTGTAGTAAATGTTTAATATGCTAGTGCATAATGCTACCACAATAAAAATGTTCAAGTGCCATTAAGAATCTGGCTAAAATCCATAGTAAAAAAACTTTCAAGCTAGGCTGACCAGTGTTAACTGTTTCAAGCCAATACTGTAAACGTAGCTCACTACAATTTACTTTTGGGTTGTGCCACCCTTCACAAAGAGCCCACTCCAAGCAGAATGGGGTGCGTACTGCTTACAGTCCACCTACTGTATTTTTCATGCAGTTGTGATTGCTGAGATACAGCATTGAATGTCTAACAAACAGCAAATGTATTGAATAGTGATTGAATTATTTAATATCTGAATTATTTAGTATCTGAATCTGTCATACCAGCCTTTGGCGTCACATCTCAGTTACTGTGCCTTCATTTTCTCTGGTTGATAAATGAGATTCTTCCTGTCTCCTGTCTGTTCAGAAAAATGTCTCAAGTTTTTCTTGCTCACTGTTTTAGCTAAGCAGTTAGAAGAAGCTAAGTTTCTGGATCTATGGGTTCTTTCTCTATTAATTTATTTTGTTACAGTTTTCTTTCTTTTTAAAGTAAAGTGTGTAAGTCTATGTGAGTGTGTCTGTGTGTATATATGTCTGAACTATGCTGCTTTCTTTACCATTTTTCCCCAGTAGTTTTCAGGGACAGGCCTCATAGTCAACTTGATAAAATTTGCCTCTGGTCACAGACAAAACTTGCTAAGAATGTATAAAAGGATGTAGGTAGTCCCGGTTTGGATTAGACGAAAGTAAACTGAACCCAGTTTGTTCTGGACAAAGAAGTGTTTGGATCAAGAGAAGCACACTGTTCAAACAGAAGCAACCCAAGGTTGATTAGCCATGCCAATGGTGGCATTGGATATTGGGTTCTAGATCACGTGATAAAGCATAAATGTCTTTGTTTCCAAATTTTATCAGACTCCACCTAAAGTTTCTCTCTTGAAAATGGCAGATTGACTCTCAGCTATGATTAGATACTGTTTAGGTTGTTTTTCTCACTTGTTAAACATAAAAACTAAATACTTTTCTCCACCTGTGCTGCTCACATGTCAAAAAATAATCCATTACTTATCAGCTAAGATAATTCTTCACGCACCTTCGCCTTCTACCTCACCGTTTTTGCCTGGAGACTTATAAACATACAGTAGTGGCTAATTTCCTAATTCACTAAGGTTATTTTCAGTCCTGCTGACAAAGGTGCTGTGAGCTGCTGTTTCCTTTCCCTCTTCTCTCAGCCTGTGTTTCTGTTTTCGTCAACAGCAGAGAGCACAGCCAAGCTCTTGGCTGTGACAGCGTCTGCAATGCACAGTTATAACATTAATTGTAGTGATCATGAGCCTGAACAGTTTGCTTCTGAAAGAGGTGTTTTAAATGAAATACAGAGATGGCTGCTGTAACCTCTGCCTGGAACAGCTCTATGCCAGTTGCAGTATTTAACTCTCTGTACAGCAGGGGGCAAAGTGACTCAAAAGAAAAGGGAACTAATCAAAGAGGTATATTTTGGCCAGAAAACGTAACTTCCTATAGTGACATGTAGACATTAATTAGTAAAATATTATGAACATAAAATCCTTGATTCAGTGTGAAACCTGATCCTAAAGGACACTCCTGAAAATAAAAAAAAAAAATAATTATTTGGTGTTCTCTGTGACTACAGTGATAATGCTGTACGTTCTAAAAGAATACCTTCTGTAATTTGAACTTACGATCAAAGCTAATTAATAGAACAGAATAGACTGTTTCAGTTGGAAAGAACTACAGTGATCATACAGTCCAACTACCTGACCAACTCAGAGCTGACCAAAAGTTAAAGCATGGTCCAAATGCCTCTGACTGGCTTGGGATGACTGCCTCTCTAGGAATCTCATGCCAGTGTTTGACCAACCCCTTAGTAAAGAAATGCTTCCTTTATGTTCTAAAGAAAACATGAATTACGAAGAATTTAATACCCTTTTGCCACTTTCAGTTTAAATGCGAGCTCTGAGCTGCCAATCTTGTTTTCCAGCATAAAATATTAAAAAGAAAAGTATTTTAAAAAAAAGCTCCAGTGTGGAGCTAAATCTTTCAAGAATTTTTTGAAATTCCTTCTCTCTTGGATGTTTTATGGAATAATGCAGCAGAGTGCCAGACCACTTGATTCACCACGTTTTCATTTATGGCACGTGTAGTAAATCTAATTAGAGACAGCTTTTACTTAGCACCCCAAAGTTCCTCAGAATCCACATACCAGGATCTAAACTGTCCAACAGCATCAATTGCTGTAATAATAAACAAAACTCAAAGATTCAGTTATTCCTACAGGTAAAGGGCTGGGAAGATCTGATTGATCATTCAAGTTCCCTGGTCAGAGCTATCTTTAATTCAGAATATCTATGTTGTTTTGTGGGTGTTTGTTTATTTGTTTTTCCATTTCAGGACTTTATTTTATATTATTGTCGGAGTTTCTTTTTTCATTAAAAATGCATTCAGCTCCATGCTGGTAAACACACCCCTTCCTTATGACCCTGGCCATGTCTGTGAGTTGAAAAATCATATCCAAATGAATAAACATTTCAGATTAGCACTTCACTCACATAAACTAAGTTTTCAAAAAGATCTTGGAGAGAAAAAAAAAATTAGTTGAAGACATCATAGTGGTTTTGATTAAAGTGAACATTCTTTGAGCTTTATAGTCACGGAATCTCACATATGGAAATTACAGTTGGTCTTAATCTGCTTTCAGAAGACTGGTGGAAATATTAAAAAGTAATGAACTAACAAGATTGTTTGTTAATGCCACATAAAAGTGCTAATTATGCTTCATTTCCTGCCTACAGCTAAACCCAAGAGACATTGCCTAAGAAATTGTTAAATAAGTTGCCTCACTTGAAATGGGAAAAGATCTGCAGTGCTTGATGGATTTCATTTTAAGGAGTTGTGTGCCACACAGGGTCTCTCCAAGTGTGGCAAATGAAGGAGTACTACCCAGAAACTTGTTCAGTTCACAGAAAGTATATTATTGTCGTATTTGTGATTCCTACTACCTCACTGAAGAGAAAAAGGCTTCATTCTTGATTGCCCTTTCCCTGCAAATTCAGTGTGGAGCATAGTACGATACTGCAATTACATGTTAATTGTCTTATTAGGGTGTTAATTTTTTAAGACCATAATGATGGTGTTTTTTTCGTCTAGAAAGTCTACTTGAAACATACCCCTCCATGTCACACTGGCTGTGAATATTTCTGAAGTGTTTTACTTTGCATCCCTGCTGACATCTGTCTCTTCTTTCTTAAGGACAGGTGCGACATGAAAGAGTTTGCAGAAATGTCATGATGATAATTGAAGCCTTGGGGGCGGGAGGGGGAAATTAATTCACCTTTTGCTGTTTTTCTACTGTAAATCTACCCTTTTTTTCCTTTCTAGGATAAAATATGAAATTTAAAACCGTTGCACTTGGTCCTTGTACTGAATGTATAGCAGTTGAAAATTTAGTTAATAGTTAAACTTTTCATCTATAATAGTTCAATATGGTAACATTAGCATTTCTTTAAGATACAACATGAGCTGTATCTTATAACCTGCAGAATTTTTCCTATTCCACTTGATGATTGTTGTGGTGATAAGGAAATTTGAATAACATTTACTGTTAGGGATATCACAGTGGCTCATCTTCTATGTGATTTTGTTTTAAAATATCCTGTAGGAGGAAAAGTTTCACAGTACTGAGGAGGGAAAGTAATAGAAAATAACAAGAGTGTTCATAATTAAGTGACACATTCCTGTCTGATTCTGACTTTATAATTTAAGAAGCTCCAGCAAAGCTTCATCACACATCTTGCCTACATCTGTTTGAAGACTGGGTTGCCTTTTGCAGAGTGAAAACATCCCTGTTCAGCCTGGGTGTCATAGAACTGGAGAGTAAAGGCCCTTGAAACCTTCCTAATTCAAACTTTATGGGTGGGCAGGTAGAACGTAATATCTCTTGGCTGAAGTGGTGGCCTTACAATTAATTGTTTTCTGCTTAAATACTTACATGTCTTCAGGCCAGTTTGTCAGGTAAGATTGTTATGTAGATGCCTTTATTTCTAACTTGTTACTGAGCTTTTCAAGAACTGTTGTAGCGAGCTGGCTTGCAGGACGAAAAATGCTGCTCAACTTCTTCGGGCTGTTCTTAAGACTATTCTGAGGGGCACCAGCGGTGGAAGCAGAGTGCCAGGAGCAGAGGGGCAAGCAGGAAGGTTCAGCAGTGCCTTGAGATAAGTGGCAAATTCTTCTGCATCTGGAAAAGCCAAATGCAGTGCAAGCACAGTGCAGGCAGCTCACAGGAGATAAAAGGCTTGTGCCGGCAGGAAACTGCTGGAAGTCTTCACAAAACTCTGCATAAGAATACAAGTGTTTAATGCATTATGTCTAAGTGTTACCACTGATTAACAAAGAAAACAAATTTAGTACAGAAACCTTTACAAACACAAGATGAGTTTGTGTTGAGATTGTAGAGGCAGCATTATACGGTTTATGCATTTGTCCAAGTAATGAAAAAGCAGGGAATGTAATTAGTACCTGGAAAACATTTTTATTCTGCAATTTGTATAAGCATATTATGTTCTATTGTTGATCTTTAAAGAATAGCTATTATATAAATGTATTTGGCTTTAAAAAATAATTTATGCTTAGACTTAGCCATGATGCTGCACAAGTGACCTATTGCTAATAGAAATTTCTTTTTTTAAGGAATAATCAACACTCGGGCTGTGACATTATGCATTGTCTTCAGCCCATTTGTAATGGTATGAGCTCCTGATTAGCTATTGAGTGACTATAAGGACCCAAAATATATGGCTGTTTTTACATAGAGGAGGCAGTAATGCCTACTATGGGAAGAGCAATAAAACACATTTATTGGCTGCTTGATGAAGACTGCATTGAATAAAAACAGGTATATCCCTCCTAGCTTCACCTCTGCAAATTGTTAACTACACAATTGCTGAGAATGTGAAAAAGGGAAACAATAAGCTCTCAGAGAACCAAAAAAGGAAAAAAGAATGCATAGTTCTTTTTTTCTAAAGTCAGTGGCAAAGTGTTTGAAGCAGAAAGCAAAGCCTCAATGGGCCTATTGCTCTAATACAGCTAATTTGTTAATAATTATGTTCTGTGGGGTTTTTTTATTTATTTATCTGTGGATACATAGTAAAACATGATTTTCAAAGAAGTCAGGTGAAGAAATTCTAAGTTTACAGAATTTGTTTACTTCATTTGTTTATTTATAGCTTCCATTCAGAATGCTATATTGCTCTGAGAAATACAGCAGTTCTGGGAGATTTAGCATAACCAAATTTTTATGAAAATCCTTATTAGTTTAGGGAATTGTCAAACTGTAGAATCTTCTACATGCACAACAGTATATAGTGTGTTATATTTTATGCTAAACAAAGGCACATAAAGGATATGGCTTTACTGCCATTTTATCATTTGTTTAACTTTTAACCAAATTTATAGTAGTTCTTTTAAATTGTGACTGTGCAGTAGTCAAATGGAATGGTGATATGATGCATTTCTTATTTTTTTTCTGTACTCTGATTTTTTTTTCATTTGCTATTAGCATCGTTATATTTGTTATAATAGGAATGTATTTATATTGCACTCAAGAGCCTAGTTGTGTTGCACAGTAAACACTGCCTAAGAAATCATTGGAGAATACTTTCTGATCATGAAATAATTGTGTATAGGCCTCCTTGGCTTTCCTACTTGAAATTCTCTTTGTTGTGAAATGAAATAAAGGTCCGTTATTTAATATATTTTTCTTACACTGTCTTGCAAGCAGCACTTTGCTCTGGCACTTACAATATCATTACTGCATGACAATGCAATGGTTACAGTATTTCCTCAAGCTGCACCTATAACCTAGACGTAAATTGATAGACATGGTATGTAACAAATAGACTATATATTGAGCTCGTTCACCTTTGACTCTTTCTAAAGAGCAAAGGCTTTCAATCTCCAAAGTGAATGTAAGCAGTTTATTTACATTAGTTGTATTGCTGCCACAGTCTTTGCCAGAAGACTGAGATATAATTTTCATACCAAGCATAGTTTGGAAAGGATTGTAAACTTTGAATGGATTTATAAATCTAGATTTTAACCTTTTCAATATTCTGCTTTTTGGTTGGTTGCCTGAGCTACCTCTTCTTCCCAGGTTACTGATGCTGTTAATAGGAGAGAATAGGAATAGCTAATGAATCAAACTATGGGACACTGAAAAGGTCAGAGCAGTACACTTTACTATTATCTTCCACAGAATATATGAGGCATTAAAATTCTGATGCTGTGGTCTTGTGACAAAGAATATAATGAGAACTATAAATAATAAACAGCACAACATGAATCTCTTCTTGTGATAATGATTGTAACAAGCATAAGAGGGAGAAAATCCTTAACCCGTTCTCACTGTACTAATAAGACCTCTCCTTGGATGTGTGTTCTAAGAGTCTGTTATTGTAAGAATGAGAAAAGGGATTTTAGAGTATAATTGAATGCAGCAAGGAAGGTGGAAATTCAAATGTGCTAGCTTTCATGGACACTCTCATCTAAAAGGTAGCATTTTTTTGCCTGAAAGGCATTTGTGGATAAATGTGAATAGATACTTCCCAATAGCGTGAATAAAAATGAGATTGTGAGAAGGTTTGTAGACCTGAAGTAAAATCATTAGCACCCCTTTATAAAACTGTCCACAGATTCAAATAGATGATACTGACACACTGTTTGTATCTGGCTTAGATTTTACAACTGCAAGTAGTACAGACATTATTTTTGATGTTTGTAAGGATTCCCAAACCCCTCTTTTGTTAAGTCTGAAAGTACAGGAAGGGGTTATCACACTGCTGGGGCTAAATCTCCTTACAAGGAGGAACTGTGACCTGATTTGTTTAATGTGTCAGTTCAAGCCACTGTTATTTTTTGGAATAACTTCCAACTTCACAGTGCACACAGTACGATAGGAAGTTCATCTGCAATATCCAGATGCCCTTTCAAATTCTCTTTCTGCTATTTGTAAGATTGGTATAATTAAACAGGAATAGCTTATTAGAGAAAAATTTATTCATCTAAAGGAATCCTATGATTAAGTTACTGAAAACTGTCAGATTTCAGGAAATCAAGATAAATTGTCAAAATGTCAGCTTACCATACTTTAACCTCTGACTTCTTTTCTACTGCTCCCAATAAAGTCTGCTTGTTTTCATTAAGCTGTTACCAAGACTATTTGAGATTAACATTTAGGTTTTACAGTTGATATAAAGTGTTGAATTTTTGATATTTTGGTGAATTATATACACGAAAGCAAAATATAATTATGTTAGACCAAAAATAACTCTTTCAGGTGGAAGTAAATCCAGGAGGCACTAACAAAACACTTACAGTGTGAGTAGTTTGATGTAATTTCTAAACCCTGATGAAGGGAAAGATATACAGACAGCTAGAAAATTAAATATCTGGCTTTGGGAGTGCTGCATGGGTAGCAGAAATTGGGAACTTGCCTGAAAAGTGGCTGAGTATTTGACCTATATATGACCCATAATGATTATCCATGACCTCTCAGCTGAAATGACTTCCAAGATTATTCCTCACTGAAAGTAGTTCCTGCTGAACTATTTTGAGGCTTGTGTTGAAATTCCAGCTGGGAACTCTACATTTGCATATTTACTCTTTCTTTATAATAGTGAAGCAGTTAAAATTTACATTATTGCCAAAATAATACATTTTTTCTGGCAATGAGCTTTATATAAAGTGGAGAAAAGTGCCATTTAAAATTTTTCTGGGTTGTTTTTTTTTTTATATAATGCATGTCTCAAAATGCTTTCAAAACCCTGAAAATCTAACATAATTGTGCTTCCTGTAAGATGAAGTCTGATAAATGAAAGATCTTCTAACAGATGTGGCTTACTGCTCTAAGTACCCTACTTTAAAACACGCTTCAGTTTCCAAGTGTTGCTAAGAAACGGTGAGAATGGAAAGTGTAATTCTGTGTGATTGGTGTTTTCTAATTAGTAAATAATAAATGCTTTAAAAAAAGTTAAAATATCCATATTAGAGTAGCTTCGGAACTGTGATTGGGTGGCTATCCTGTGTTCACATCCTGCAATTAGGCCAAGAAGGTCAAAGAACAGAAACATTGAACTCTTACACTGGGATGACTGAGTCAAGGGTAAGAAGTTTCTAGTTAAATCAATAGCAACTCCTTCAGCAGCCAAATAGCTCCAGGCGTCCCTTTAAATTGATAATTGTATTTGTTAGCTGCTTCTTTTTTGCTCTTGCTATGATCTGTGTGCCTTCTTTGGAAGTGCAGGCAATCAGGCTGATGAGAGGCAGCATCTAAAGATTTAGGGAGAGCATTTTTACGTAATGTATTATCTTTGGCCTATCCACTGTGTAAGGTATAAGTAAAAGATCACAGAGGAGGGTTATTATTACAGCCACTGAGCAGGGGGAGAAACTTTAGAAAGGGAGAGAGAAGGAAGTGGTCTGCGAACACCAAGTGGCAGGGTTGGAGTAATTTCCTGCCACACTCTTTGGTGTCTTGGACTCGCAGTAAGAAGGATTTGATTTTCAACCATTTAACTGTACAGGACTTTTTCCAGTATTTAAAATGAATGTGGGTCATGTAGCAAAACAGTCTATTTCCAGTCCAACTAGCGTGAAATGACCAGATAGGCTCTCAGTTCCAAAAAAGGCAAATAGAGCTTTATTACAATGAAAATTACTGTGAAGTAGTCTTGCCAAGGCATCTTTGTCCTTCTAATGAGTTGCGACCTTACTTCTGATGCTGACCACTCTCAAACGACATCAGCTAAACAGTAGCTCTCGTTTTAAGCCTCAAGTCCTATATAACTGGCTGCTGTCACTTTTCTTGTCAGAGAGCTTAAGAAAAGAGTAAAAAATATCATCTAGATGTGAGAACTCTTATTTCCTTCCATTTAGTGCCTGCAATACACAGCGACATATGTAAAATCCTTCCATACAGACAGGACCCTGAAAGCATCTGCATCTCTCTTTTCTGTGACGTGGCACTTCCCTTTTTGTGACTGCAAATTGTAATCAGCATTTCACCTTTCCCAAACTGGCGTAGGTGTAGAGTTTAACAGGAAAAAAAAATAACTGAAAGTGTTCAGATGATTGGTTAAATGAAGAGAAACCAAGACGGCTGTTTCCTGCTCCTTTAGAGAATATTTATCTGATCTACTAAGTGATTTTAATAAATTAAAAAATTTCAGTAATGTATTTTTCCTTAAATGGTCAAATAAACAGCTTGGAAACTGAAGCATAATCTACTGTCTATAATTCAAGATGCAAGAAAACATGCTGATGAGGCCCAAAATTAAAACAATAATAGAAGTCCACACAGAAAAAGCAGTTCCAATTCTTTGTTAAATTATCTTGGTTTTGCCTTTTCATCATTACTGGCAAAATAACTATTTCCTTATTTGTAAAGGACTATAGGATGTTTCTTGCTGCCCCTGAGCGTGTATTTATGTTGTCATTTGATATCAAATTGATTTCCTTATATAATTTTGAAAAAGAATGCATTTATTAGATGTGCTTTTAGCTGAACTTTTTCCTCAGTTCTGAAGTGCTGTTGTAGGTCCAATGTCATTTGAAGGCAGCTGTTTTGCCTTGAAATTGTTTGCTATTATATGGAAATAGATTATTGTCATTTTTGTGCATTTTATTTATTTATGCAAAGAAACAAAACATTCAGTGCAAATCAGCATGTAAAATTTAAACTGCTGTGAAAGAGACATAAAGCAAAGGACAAGAAGCAGTTTATAGATGATCTACTTGAGTGGTCCAAATTTTGAAATAGTGTTTGAAGATGGTAAATATGCACATGCAAAGCCCAGCATTTGCATCACCATTTAGAAATTGATTAATTACATGCCTGACTGCCAACTGAAAAGCATGAAAACCCTCTCCAACTGCAGCGCTTCTTTCTATGTGTAGCTGGAACTAAAGGTTGCAGATAGTCACAATTAGCAAATTGCTAGGTCTGTTTGGAATAGGGATGCTGTTGCCTTCCTGTATTAGCAGCACTGTGCAAATTCATATTAATGAGTTAATAACGTAGTGACAGATATAATTGTTTTTCACCTTGCTGCAGTCAGCCCCAGCCCATTTTTGAAGTGTTCTCTAATTTGGAGGGACTGAGATTCACTAGATCTTATTTAAAGAAATTAGTGCTCAGACTCTGACTTCAAGGCCTTTGAATAAGGACATTGTGTTCTTCTGAAGAGACAATAATTTCCCCTTATCTTTGCCTCTTCCCAGTCAGTGTTCTGCACCTCAGTACATTATTCATAGTTAATAAATAAATTACAGCATAATAGAAACATAAATATGAACTCTCTCTTAATACTGAAACTGATTAAAGCAAATAAATGAAGTGGAAGATGGATTCCAATCAGTGGAAAACCATACCTTAGTAATGGGATCAGCAAAGAGGTTTGCTTTCTGCACTCTTGAGATGGGAGGATTGTTGTTCCACCAAAAATACGAGCAAAGTTGTCAGGAGGCTTAAATGTGACAGTCTTTGTCCCTTGGAAAAAGTTCTGAAGACCTTATTCAAAATAAACCTGTTGCTCAGTGAAATAGATCTCAGAAATGACAGAAAACCAAGCATGTCCCAGCAGATGTATTGATGAAGGTGAAATGCTCTTTATTTAAGTCTTACCTTTCCCATTTCACCTTTATTTATTTTTTAAGTGTTTGGGACAGGGACTCCATGCATTGCTGGAGTTCAGCAGGGAGACGTCCCTTCAGCTAGTCAAATCTGAATGCAGGCAAATCTAGAACTGGATAGAACCGCCATAGGAACCCAAGGCCAGATATATTTTTTACCTTCTGCTTTTCAGTCATGTCCTAGTCTGATCATTTAGCCAGGGTACATGAAGCTTTTCTAAACAATAAGAAATTACTGAAAAGCTAGAAAATCCTCCTATCAAGAAACCACTTCTAAAACACCTAATTCCTAAAAGAAAAATAATGAATTTTAAAAACTATAAACCACATCAGGAGCCAAATCCTGATGTGATTAATAAAGCTGTTTTTCTAA